>CABFOS010026599.1:0-16971 GCA_900660315.1 Diretmoides pauciradiatus
CCCCGAGTCTTTGTTGCCTCCTCTCCTCTCCTCTCCTCTCCTCCTGCTTCTGATCCAGTGCTCTCTCCCTCCACAGGGCTCTCTGAGGAAAGAGTTCCCAGTCAACATCGGGGGTAGCGACGTTTGCTTCTTCTGCCGGAAGCGTGTATATGTTATGGAGCGGCTGAGTGCAGAGGGGAAGTTCTTCCACCGCAGCTGCTTCAAGTGCGACTACTGTGGCACCACACTACGACTGTCCTCTTACGCTTTCGATGTGGAGGACGGTACGGCTACAATTATAACGATACTATTTGTTCCATCTTGATTCCATCTGTCAGATAGCACGTAATTGTAAAAAAGCAGACATATTATGTTTACTGAGTCTCGCTCACCTTATATTGAAATGATTTCAGAACCAGAATCAGTACCAGTATACAATATAATATAATTAATGTGTAAAATGCAACATATAGGGAATTACTAAGACATGGTTATCTGAGTGTTATGCAGTGTTATGCTGTGGCACATTATCCTCAGTGCCCAGTGCAGTCTCGTGATTTCATATTCTCTCTAATCTGGGAGGGGTCTATTGTGCTCATGGACAGGCAGCAGATTGTTAGATGGGACAGTGTGGCTGTTTCTCCTAGACCAGTTAGCCGTGGGAATAAAGCCCACTGGTAGAGCATGGCTTGTTCCTTAGTGCCCTCTGAGACCTGAACTGAGCGGAAAAGAAGAAGGATTTTTTTTACTATGAATGACAAACAATATACTTCTGCAGAACACCGATTCTATGGAAAAGATCTTAAGATGATGGACTCCATGAGGTGATGAGAGCAGAACATCTATATATAGATTATGCATTCACTTTGCTTGCTTAACTGATTTGTCCGTCTCCTTTTTCCTGCAGGGAAATTTTACTGCAAGCCCCACTACTGTTACCGTCTGTCTGGCCAGTCCCAGAGGAAGAGGCCTGCACCATCCCCTGCCCCGCTCAGTGCTAAGGTACCTGAATTTAATACTAATGAATGTCAGGATCATTGTCAGTTGAATGGTATTGGTTTGGTTTATCTTCAAATCCAATGCTTAGTTGTGACACTAGGTTAGTAAGTAGGGAAACTGCCTTTTAAGTACCCTTGAGTGAGGCATTGAAACCCCTACCAGGGTGCTGCTCTGCCCCTGACCCTGTACTCTGACCTCCATGTGAATGAGAGGCAAGAGAAAAGAGCATTTTCCTTCAGGCATCGATAAAGTATCACATTACTGTTACCATTAGGGACTTGTGTCCCTCAACGCTCATCTGTCTCTTTACCTCTGCAGGAGAACCAGGCAGCCCAACCTGCTGCGGTGACTGTGGATGCCCCTGGAAGGCCGATGGCAGCTGCAACCCCCTCAGCCGAGCTCCGGCCCTCAGGTACCCCACTTTCCTCTCTTGCTGTGGCAGCTGTGCCCTGCCGTCTGGCCCTGGGCGTGGGAGTCTCGCTGGGTACCCTCCGCCGCACGCTCTCCTGGACCTGCCACCAGGTGGCACACAACCCCCTAGACTCTCCCTTCCTGTGTACCTACTGCATCTACCTTTTCTGCTGTTTCACCATCAATGCCCTGCTCAACCTCCTCTAGCATGACTTCTCCCGTCCTTCCTTCCTTCCTTCCTTACTTCCTTTTGCACTTTGCCAACTAATGTCAGTGGGATTATATAGATTTAGCAAATGCATCCTCTCCTTACTGTACTGACTAGCTTGCTGAATGTCGATGCAAATCTTGTGATTCTCCGTTTCAGTATTTCTAGGAGATGCAGCATTCTTTTTGTTTCTATCAGCATCCCGTTTTTGGGAACTGAGAGGACTTGTGATTGGCCGTGGCCAGTTGAGCAGCTCTCTCGCAGCTCAATTTTAGAAATGAATGGTGCATCTTAAATCTTTCTTCTTTCTTGGCTTGGAAATTAAAAAGAGTCAGGCAAATGTTTCTTCTGCTTTTGCAGCTGTCCAATAGACAGCAATAATAACCAGACTTAGACTTCTTTTGCAGCTGTCTATCCTGATGTTATTGTCAGACTTGGCAGAACTGTACCAGCTTTCTTGATACATTATTGGCCTTAAACTGTGACCTAAGTTATTTATGTACCTATAGATAATGGTCTTGCTTTTTTGCCTGTTTGTATTTTAACAAAAGGCCAAGCTTTATTCGATTGTGATTGTAACCTCTGGTGGCCTGTGACTGCTCTCTCGAAGTGCTACCTCTTCCTGTGTGATCTGCTCGTTTTAGAGCCTGCTTTGTGATGTGTGTCTCTCTCTGTAAGCTGTTTTGCACCTATCCCTCCTATTGAAACTCACCATACTGTGATGAAGTGCCTGTACCGGTGCTTGTGATTGGTTCCTTTGTAAGCTTTACCTTTCCCCCTCCTATCAGAGCAGCTTAAAGCTGAGAGCTATCGTAGTGCTTGAATTTGTGCCTGTGATTGGTTCTCTTGTGATATTCACTCCTTCTCTGTCAGACCTCATTGGCTACCCAGTCCTCCTGCATCCCCCAACCTCCCACCCCCAGCCACATTGCTGCTAATACCCACTTGTGTGTGTGCTCAATACTGGATATTACATCTCTGCTGCATTAATTTACATTGCATATTCCAGTTGAATATTGATAGTAATAGCAATAGCACTAGAAGGAACTGAATCCATTACATTGGTAGGAATAGAGAATGACAGTCATGTACTACTAGTTACTAATTATTATGTATTATGTAAGTAATGTATAGGCCTGCTGCATTGTGTGGCAAGTGTAGTATATTATAAAACAATTTAGATATTTATTTACAAATATAGATATTTATTTAGACATTATTTACTGTGTTAATGTAACGTCAGTTTATGATACATGATTGGTCGTGTGGAGGGCTGCATTTGGTCCAACTTCGTCTTCATTTCAGTGTATGTTTTGGAAGAATAGGAAGACTAAAACAGTAGGCTCTTGCATTTTCAGTCATCTTGAATTCTTTAGAATATCTAATGTGTATCATAGTGGTTGTTTGAACACCCCCCCCCCTCCATCTACATTAGATGGCATAAGCCACAGTATCAAATATCACACATTCAATGCCTCACCAGTCCTTGCTTTGGTGGGGTTTGCATGGAATCATTGCTTATGACATTTTCAGTCATTTTGTCCCAAGTGGAGGGCAAGGTAATCTCCCCTCAATTTAGCGAAGACAACATGTTAAATATTGATATGGGCAGAAGGCAGTAAATTGTGTTTTAATCTGACCCATTCCAATCATATAAAAATAAATCAAATAAATCCTAAAGATTAACTTTTGAAAACAAACAGTTTTAAGATTTGCTTCTCAGGATGGGAAAAAGGCAAGGCACCAACCTTCTACCTGTTAACAGAAGTACCATGATAGAAGTATTTTAGAGTATACTTGTGTTTCACGATTCTATTTGCTGTAGGAAACTGATCTAATGCAATAAATTCCTTTATAGATCTTAATTGGTGTGTTTTTGTTGATTTGTCCTTAGAACGGAAGGTGTCTTTGCTACGAGAATAAGTGATTTTGAGACAAATGCACGGGGCGATACTAGTTTCTTTGTTGGATAGCATAGCATCCATTGATCATTTGCAATGTGTGATGCATTGATGCTCCTTTTGTTAGATTGAAATGGAAGATATAAACTTAATTTTGATCCATAAATGTATCATTGCAGCACATGCATTCATACAGTAGATATGTTACAGGTCAGCTGACATGTTTCCACAGAGAGACAGTTTTTAAAGTTAGGAGCCTGATTCCATCCGTCCAAGCAATCCTGCATGGCTCCTGCACTGCAGAGGGTTATGCTCCAGCTCTTCTCTGCTCCTCTCCTCTCTAATGTTTCACCTACCTGATTCTCAGTTGCCTTTTTTTATACTCTCTTCCCTTCCCGCTCTGCCTTCTGCATTCCGTCCCGGTCTCTCCAACCTCTGCTCCGCCCTGGCGTCATCATTTCTCCCAACCTGCGGTCTCCACCTTGTGCTCGGATCTTGCGTGGCCGACCCCAGCCCCGGAGGTCAACGGGTTGCAGGAGCCCTCCCTGCCCAAGCGACTGCGGGGAACACCTGAGCGCATTGAGTTGGAGAACTACCGTCTCTCCATGCAGAGGGAGGAGGAGTTGGAGGAGGTGCCGGAGGAGACGCTGGCAGAACACAACCTCAGTAGCGTGCTGGATAAGGATGCCGATGCTGACCTGGGCTCCAGGTGAGAGCATGACGACATACAAAATATGCGTTTCGGCAAGAAGGATGACACAAGGATGTCTCAATAAGCCGGCAGAAGTTTAGGATCGAACTGTGATTTCTCATTTGCTGAAATGATGATGTCAACTGTTAGAATTGATCCATTTGCGATTGTTTTGGTGAGATTTGATGTTGCTTACATAGGAGTTAGGGTATTTAACTGAGTGAATAAGCAGTTATCGCAAGGTTAAAAACCAGAACTCTTAATTGAAGAAGGCGTTTATCATAGATCCACAAGGGAATGAATACATTTTGACACACAGCTGATTTCTCGTGCTGTTTGTGTCACTATAAGACATTCCCTTACGTTCCTTATACCTGATCTAAGAAACAAGGGCCTTAACATTCACAAGAGTTTTCAGGAAGAAACATCAAAAATACAAAGTGGAAGTTTGCGTGACATGACTGCTATAGTCTGCAAGCCCTTCGGTTCCCTGCTACCTATTCTAACACAGTTGTATGACTCGAAAAAGGAATGAATCCAGGCACTCACAAGGTAGTTGGAGGAGGAGTAAAGTAAAAAAAACAACCTATAACTAGGGCTTTACATAGTAAAATAGCCTACATGTTTCGACCAAACTGGTCTTCATCAGGGCATATGATGCCCAGCCCCCTATCTTATGCCCTGATGAAGACCAGTTTGGTCGAAATATGTAGGCTATTTTAATATGTAAAGCCCTAGTTATAATGAAGGTTTTTTTTTTTACTTTACTCCTTCTCCTCCGACTACCTCGTGAGTGCCTGGATTCATTCCTTTTTCGATTGTATTTGCTATTCCCTGGAATCCAAGAGCACCTAACAGCACTTTTTTTTACTGCTCTCATCTGGTGGGCCCCTCTCTCTGTGTCTACAGTTGTATGACTCCTCTGTTTTCCTACAGTAGTTCAGAGTCTGACATGGAAGAAGAGGATGAGCAGGAGGAGCAAGATCAGGAGGAGGGGGAGCAGCAACCCCCCAGCCCTTCAGACCTCGGTGGAGTTCCCTGGAAGGAGGCGGTAGAACTCCACGCCAAACTGAAGGGAGACGGTGACCAAGGGGACGATGGAGAGGACGAGGCTCGGACCGATGCCGTCAGCAGAGACGAGGAAGTGGATGAAGAAGAAGAGGAGGAGGAGGAGGAAGAGGAAGAGGAGGAAGAGTCGAGCGATGGTACATTTATTTTTTTCATTGTCCGTAATGTAAATGGTCAGACGTCATTAGAACTCTGCCTTCTTTTTTTTGTAGAAATCGATTTCATCTGTGGTGTCACTGTTTCAAACGTTGTTCTGTCCATCCTCTGCCTCTCTCCTCACTGCTCCCTTCTCTTCTTCTGTCCCTTCATGTGTCCATCTCACCTGTGTGTGTGTGTGGGGGGGACGGGGCGGTATTTTTGGGGCTCTGTCTCCCTCTGCTGGTAGAGGGGGAGTACTGCCCCTGGGAGAGGGAGCTCCAGTCAGGCCTTTGGCTGGAGAAGTACCTCACAGATGAAGAGGATGTTGGTACATTTAAAGGTAGCAACCCTGCCTGTGGATGCGTTTGCAGTAACTCTGATAAATAAACCTGATATAATGCTGGTTTGGGTTTCGTTTTCCTAGGCTTTCTCCGATAAGAATGCGGCTTTAATTTTTTTTGGTTGGTGTTTGGTTTTGACTTTGTGTTTGTTTTAAAGAGTTTGTGTTTCAGATGTGTGCCATTTAAGACTAAGACTCATTCTGTTTTTACCCTGCTGCTTAACACACCCAGTTTGACCAGTATATGGCTTTACAACACTAATCCAGTGGTTGCATTTGACGTTCTCGTTGTCCGTCATTTTGACAGACGGGGTCGTAAAAAGTCCGTCATAATCTATTATTACCCGTCATTTTAATTTAAATTTTTTAACTATAAGAGACAGCCTATTTAATAGCATGTAATTTTAATTAATTAATTAATTTTAATTTTTTTAAATTAATTAATATACAGAACAAGCTTATAGATTATGCATTTATAGCGGAGAGAAAAGATGAAGCGAGACATCGACCGTGCGGGCACATTTCATGTCAACACCACGAAGCAGATTTATATGCTGCAGTGACAGCGAAGGCCACTAAAAACACTGACAAAAAGAGACAAATATGAACAATGCAGTTTTACAAAATTACACAATTGCTCTGGACTTGGTACTCCCTCCCGACCTCCTTGCTGCCACTTACTTGCCCCGTAACATTAGCTGCCGCCGTGACCGCATCAATCCTTCTCACCTCGTTTAAAGAAACATTGGGCACTCAACTGCCGTGACATTTTGCAATGGTATAGCTAGTAATATAAAGCCAGCTAGACAATGAAGTCATTCATTCATCATGCAGGATATCAAAGACAAGACTAGACAATAGCTCATAAATCTGCACACACTGCCGCCAACTGGCCAGGGGTGTGAATTACGCCCTCAGTGTTAATCTGTCAAAATGACGGACGGCCTTCAGATTTCTCCGTCATTGTTAAAAAAAATTCAGTCAATGATGGAAAATATTCGGTTTACGCGACCCCTGCACTAATCTAATGAGTGTCATAGATTTGGAATTTGTGGCTTGGTAGAGAGTGACAGAATGATCCTGTTTAACAAAGTGATACGACCCCCCCCCTTAATGATAAATATTTGATGCTCACTTCTATGGTTTGACTTTTGTTGCAGTTCTAGTGCATGCAGCCTCCACCTCTCCTCTCCTGACGAGTTTTCATTGTCATTGTATTCTAATTGTCTCTCTCTGCCTTCTTTCTTTTATTCTCTTCCTGTTGTCTTTCCTTTTCTCTCTCCCTCTGTGTTCCCGTACGACTGTCTTCATCTCTTCGTCCCTCTCCCCTTCCTTGGCTCATACAACTTTACCACATGCCGACACACAATATTATCAACGCCTACCATATACACTCAAATCCTGACACCCGCATGTAGCCAGGAACCTCCAGATCCAACAAGTCCTGCAGCCTGTGGACCCCCAGGCCATTCCTGGTCTGGTGAGACTACACCTGGACTCTGAGGGAGACAAGGAGGGCCAACGGGCCTCAACCTCCCAACTGTCCCAACCCTCTGAGCTCACGCAGCCCTCCTCCACAGGTAACCCACCCAGAGGAGCGGAGCCCTGGGAAGGCTTTGCCGGGCGAGTCCCAGGCTGTAGGCACCAGGATGGGGGGGTTAGGGGACCAGGGTATTTCATTGTTCCCAGTGTGGCTGCTGCTGTTCTATGTATGTGTTTGTGTCTGGGATAGGAGGATTCCCCCCCCCCCCCACTAACCCACCTGTTGTTTATAATCATCTGTGATTTTGGTACATTTTGTTATGTTGCTTTTTTTGTGTGTGGAATGTCTAATTTTGTGTTCACCCTTTTTAAGTTGTCCTTCAGTGTTGCTGCTGGTTCTCTGGGGTGCACAGAAAGATCTCCAATCACACCCCACTACACCATAACCCCCTTGTGAAATCTTTTCTAATTCCTGAATTGTGTTCTGCTTTGTTCTTTTGTGTTCTGCTATGTTCTTTCCCATGTGTCTAATTACTTGTCTGTTATTTCCCTACCATCTCTCCCTCGTTGTTTTATATCTCCTGGTTTAATGTAGCCCCTGCCCACACATCCACCCGACACGAGGCAGTGAGAGTCTGGTTGGAGTCCATGTCTGGAGGTAGCACAGACTTAAACTGGATCATGAGATCCCATCTTAGACTCTATCTGTCTATCAACTGGCCTTTCTTGGAGCATGCAGAAACACATGTGGAGACCAATAGACTCACAAGCATGCTTGCTGTAATACTGTCACACTAGAGAGCCCAGCTCTCTTGGGGTCAGATCAACAACCTGCATTTCACCATTTCATCATTTCACCTTTCACAACCCAACTTCTCACCCTACCCTGCCGAGTCCCAGATGGTTACTTTGGTTATCTCTTCAATTAGATTACTGATTTATTACAGAGACAGATGGGCCATCAAGACTTGAAAATACTAAACATCACAATGTTTTGTGCCTACTGTACAATACTTTCAGCAATCTTGTCCCTGATATATTTTGCCTGTTAGTGAGCATACCTGTAGCTGTGGCCTGTTTTATTTTTGAACAACTTTATGGCACTTGTACCTGCCTGAAGTCTGGGGGATGGGGCTGTTGAGGTGCTATATTCATTAAGGTTACTAAATGAATGGGAGGAGAGCCTTACACTTCCTGGGTTAAAAGCATCTAAAAGAACTCCTGGTGATCAGCCTGATTAGAATTGAATATTCTTACTGTACAGTATGTGTGCTTGTGCACGTCACCTACATCGACAAAAGTGTATGTAGCAGTTAACCCAGAAGTGACCGTTAATGTATTAGATTTTAATCTTACTACCATATGTCAATAATTGCATGAATAATGTGTGGGTCACTTCCATGTTCAAGGTCTTTGTCTGAAGAATGATAGTCTCTTCACAAGATATTGTTTCAGAGGAGGGATTCCTGCCTGTCTCCTGACAAATGTCATTAACTTCTTTGCACAGTTGCCTGATTCATATGTCATCCATTTGCTAATACAGAAATGGATAAGTGCATGTATCTAATCACTAATGTTATTCTGTGCACATCCTTTTGTTCACATTTATTGACTTGTATAACTTAATTTCATGCTAAACTAATGTCTGTATAATTTTCTTGCCAGACGTTTTTCCCCAGACAAATGTAACATTGTAGACTTTGTTTTAAAGCCCTTTCTATCTTCTTTTTACCTTAATAATTCCTTGCTATATCTATGCTCCGAACTCCAAATTGGTCTTAATAGCCATAAGTGATCTTTTACACCATGGCACTTCTTTTTTGTATTTTGCCCTACAGCTAGAAAGCTCAGAACGTTCAGAAAAGTTGATGTTGTTAGATAGTTGAGAGAAGTTCTCTCTTACTAACTCATTGTATTGACTGAATAGAACACGTAATAGCCAATTGACAAATTTCTCACCATTTGTTTGACGTACCAGAGCCTTGTGAGGATGACGACCTAGAAGCAGAAGCAGATAGTCCAGATTTGGAGCCTGGTACAGAGATGGATCAAGGTAGGCAATCGAGATAATACAAACAATGACAACTACTACTTAACTTTTATGCATACTAAATAACCATTATAGTTTAAAAAGAACAGTACTCCATCACAACAGACATCTTGAAAAAGTAACTGCTCTGAAACCGTATGACAGTGACATTATGTTTATTCCAGATGACATTCCTTCAGATGCGGAGGCTGAGGCTCGCTTGCACCAGTCAGACCCCATTGAAGCACTTCCTGAGGAGGACAGGAAATCAGAAAGTATGGGAATGGCCTCTACTATTGGTAAGGGACTCTAACAAGTGAAAACTCCTACATCTTGCTAGTCATTGTTTCAAATGAATTACTTGTAGAGCGGTGGTCCTGCTGCAGATGTAGTTCTTTTAACATCAGTGAATTAGAAGTACAATCATGCATTTTGTGCATTCAGAACCCTGCAGCACCAGCCCTATGCAGAAAGGAGATGATGTCCTCTCTCCAGTCAAATCCTCTCCAGAGCCAGAGACACAGGTAAGATACCTCCACTCCTATCAAGCTGCAGGTATGTGATGTTTGTTTTGAGTGAGTGCTTGACCTTCCCTGTTTATTTTCCAGATAACTCCCTGCTTGGTGAAATCTCCTGGCACACGTTTTTTCCCAGAACCTTTCATACCGGAGGAAGTGAAGCCTGAGAAGTTGGTTCCATTGCCAGTTGCTAAGAGCCCACAGTGCTCTTCCCCTGCTCCTGTCCATGCTCCTTCCTCTCTCCCGTCTCCTGTTCCTGCTCCTGCTTCTGTCATTGCTTCCTCCTCATCTCCTCCCAAGTCCTCCTCCAGATCTCCCATTGGCTCCCCCATCAGGTCACCAGTTGGCTCACCAGTCAGATCCCCTGACATGTCACCAGTTGGGTCACCGATCCGCTCCCAGCCTGTCCCCTTACCAGAGACTTGCAGACCTAAATCTCCGGTCTACCCAAAGCACTCCATTTGCCCTCTGACTGGCAATCCCCTCTCCCCCATCTGTGCCCAACCCTTGCCGTGCCATGAACCCTCCTCGCCCCTTACCTCTGACTCCCCTGTCAGAACTCAGCCTGTCCCCGCAGTCACTTCCACGCCCATGGCCAAAATGGACAAGGTCACGCCTGAGCCCTCAAAGCCTGTGGATTCCTCCATGGAGGAAACCCCATCTAAAAAGACTGATATCATTGAGGAGTTTTGGCTGAAGAGCGCTGAGATCAGGAAGAGTCTGGGTCTGACTCCTTTGGACCGCAGTAGTAAAATCCTAGAAAAGAATGTTGTGGTACCAACCCAAGACTCTTCCCCTCCCAAGTCCCACTCTCCAGAACTCTCTGAGGAGCCTAAGCCTGTTTTTACTGGACGCTCTGTCATTCGCAGACTCAACATTACTCTTGAGGGTCAGGTCATTACTCCCATTACTCTTGTGGAGCCCAAGAGTAATGGCTCTGATAAGAGGGATCTGAGCAGCAGCTCTGGCTTGGGCCTTAATGGTAGCATGGCCACCAGCCAGATAGCAAACAGTGACAGCTATAACACTTCTGACTCCACCATGCTTACCCCTCCCTCCAGTCCACCACCACCAGTGCCTGCCAACCAGTCCCCTGCCATGCTCAGGCAGCAGAGACACCAGGTGTCCTGGAGCAATGGAACAGAAAAGCCTGCATCTGAGCCTGCCCAAGAGCTAGCACTTACAAAAACTAAGAGCCCTGTTCCTGCACCGAGGACCCAGCTGAGCCCTGTGTCTGTGCCCAAGCCTGCCCCCAGGACAGTGGCAGTGACTCCACCACCCACAGATCCAGGAATAGCTCCAGTGGTGGTGATGAGGGAGAAGAAAAAACCTCGGCGGGAGGAGGTGAGGAAGTCATTTGTGGAGACTGTGGAGGAAATTCCATTTGCTGATGATGTGGAGGAGACTTATGATGAGCGGACACCAGACACCAGCAGGGACAGATTCTTTACTCCACCTACTAGCAGACCCAACAGGGACAAACCTCCCCTTCACCTGGCCCTAGCCATGGAAAACGGTAAACCCAACATCCCAGTCAACCCAACCTCTAAGCCCCAGAGGGTGACTCAGTTCTCCCCGGAGGCCAAGGAAATCGCTGAAGAGAGAATTAGGGCCAGAGAGAAGTCTGTCAAGAGCCAGGCTCTTAAAGATGCCATGGCCAAACAGCTGAACAAAATGAAAGAATCTGACATAGCCAAGGGTGCCTCAGCTAAAGTGGCCTGGAACATCACCCCAGATGCTGCTGGAAAGAGTAAAAAGTCAGCAGGATCTCCAAAGACGTCAGCCGTGAAAGCTCTGGAGTCAAAGAAGGTTGAGACTCTACCTGATCGTTTCTTCAGCAGCAACAAAAGTCTGGACAGCTCAGTGGCTTCGTCTGATGGTTCGTCTGGGAGCAAGAGCAAGAAACGAAGTTCCCTCTTCTCACCACGTAAGAATAAGAAGGAGAAGAAAGCCAAGAATGAGAACAATAGGCTCTCTGGCACAGACGAGACGCCGCCCAAACACAAGTCATTATGGAAGGCTGTCTTCTCGGGGTACAAAAAGGACAAGAAGAAGAAGGATGACAAGTCCTGCCCCAGCACGCCATCATCCAGCTCCACCACTCAGGACTCCGGCAAGAAGAGAACATCACCTGTTGCGAGGTCATCAGGTGAGAAAGTTGATTTAAGAGCAAAATATTTTTTTGAATGTCGTATTACTGTGCCATGTACTTGAGGCTCTAATGAATCCAACAGAAAAATAACAGATGCTAGTTACTTCCTTTGGTTATCGTGCTACAGATTTGAAATCACGCAGAAACTTGAGCTTCTCTGAGGACTCAGACCTGTCCTGTGATGATGTTCTGGAGAGATCCTCCCAGAAGTCTAAGGCAGATGTAAGTAACAAAACACACACTTGTTTTTTTTGTCAGGAGGTAGTTAGACATCTCGCCATCACATCCAATGCATCTATGTCTTTTGTTTCCTTTTAAATCCACTTTCCTTTAAACGGTTTCTTCCATTTATAGCGACACACGGACATCTTTGACCTAGTATCAGACATTCAGAAGGAAGCTATTAAGGAGGAGAGAATGGAAAAGGAGAGAAGGAGGGAGTTAAAGGAAAGAAAGAGGGCAAAAGAAAGACAAAAAGAACGAGAAAAAGAGGTTGCTCGAGAAAAAGAGAAGGAAGAAGATGAGGTACCGTGCAGCAGAGGGTTAAATAGTTTTGAATTTCAAATAAATATCATAGTGCAAATGAAATGATGAATTCACTCACTGCTTTTTTCAACCTGTCTCTCATTGGAATTAAGTTATTTTGACAGTTCATATTTTCAACTTTAACTAGAAAGCCCCCGGCTATAGAAACATGATTACAGACTGACCTCAGATGCAACACTGATGTTTCCAATGAAAAGTAATCATTTTAAGGCTGCATTATTTGTGTTCAAAAATAATATTGGGAATATTCTTCAATTGATATTATGACAGGATTCACACATCTTCCGAGCTTATTTTCAATAGATATGCCTGTATAAATCCTAATTGGGAAAGATTCAGATGTAGACGAATACATAACCCAACGACTCTGCAATATGAGTCCTTTTATTTGATTCCATTTGCACTCTGTACATTTTAAAATGGCTGAAATTCAAAAGTATTCTGTCCACTGCTGCTTGTTCTGTGTGTTTCTGGAGGTTTAGATAGATACATTGAGCTCGGGGCCAGAGGCATGCATTCATTATCCCATTCCATTTTCATTATTTTGACCACATAGGTGAAAAGTAAGATGACTTCAAGCTGTTCTCTGAAGTCGGATATGAATTCTGACTTGGCCATAAATGCCGTAGAGGTTGCTGGTAACAGGAGCCTGAAACTCTCCCATGCCTGCCTGGCCTTGTGTAGTTCAAGAAGGACCAACAGGAATTGTGTAGTTTAGTCTCTAGTAGTAGTGCTCTGTGACTGGCGTGGTGTTTGTACAGTAGCTTTCCAGATCTGTGCATTCAGATGTGACTTGTAGGAGTCATTTCAGACATTAGTATTTAAACCTGTCTCACCTCACCAGTAAGACAGCTTTTGTTTGACTAATTACATATTTGTTTGAGTTAAAATACGTCACTGCATCCTGTCAGATTTTGTTTTGTGCTGGTGGGGGACATTAACATTGCCTGTTTTGATTGTATTAGTAATTTAGCCGAATGATTCAATTTTTTTATGTTGACTGACTTAACATAATCATTAACCCATTTAATTATATCATCTGTATCATGTTTGTTTCGTCTTCTTTTTTGTTTTGTTTTGTCTTCCCCAAGTCTGTTTATGTCCCTCACGCACTGGCGTTCAAGAGATCATACGCCACAAAGGTAGTATTTACATACATTCCCATTGATAACCCCTGTCTACCCACGCTCACGCATGTGCCAGTTCACCGCCATAACCCCCTGTGTTCGTCTAGCCTTCGATCGGCATTCGATCATTACTGTAACTAACCATCCTCTCTGGATGCATGTGACAAGTCAAACCACAGCGCCCCCACACTGCTGGAGGTTCAACCTGTTTAAAACGCGGCTTTACAATACTACTCACCTTTCTGGTAAAAATGATACCTTGGCTACTCTTGATGTCAGGGGCTGATCCTCTCTGGTATGATGTTAACCTACTGTACCTGTCTGTCACTGGCAATGTTCCTACTCCAGTGCGGCTGTTGGATAAACTTGGAATCCTGACATTTTCTCTCTCAGTGCTATTCTCTCTTTTTCCTGTTTTGCTCCAGCCTTTTGTTATCTTCTTTACATCACTAAAGGGTGGGAGTAACCCTGCTTATTCACATATTGCATATGATTATGGAAGATTTTATGATGTGAAGTTTAACAGTTCATGAAGGATCGACATTGTGCTCCAAGATGCAGTCAATTTGATTGTGTTAGATTCCTAACTAGATCCCCATACAGCCATAGGAGAAGACATAGTGTCAAGTCTTAAATCCAGTTCATATTCCAAGCTAGAGTAGGTTGTGTTAGTCCACGTTGTGTCTCATCTTTGTAGAAGATCTACTGTGAATCAGATGACTTCCCTGTCTCTCTTTTCTTTCTGAAGGCCCTGTGCCCCATGGAGCCAAATAGACCGTTATGAACAGGTGGATGATGACAAGACCTCTGACCTGTCTTTTTGTTGCTATAACAGAAAACCTACACAGAGGAAGAGTTGAACGCCAAGCTGACAAAAAGGGTCCAGAAAGCTGCCCGGCGACAGGCCAAGCAGGAGGAACTCAAGAGGCTGCACAGAGCCCAGGTAACTGACCAATAGGAAGTAAAGAATGAACATCCCAAATAATAAGTAGATCCTCTGCAGCGGTTCACAACTGTGTCCCACTGATGAGCTGTGAAAACTTTTAGTGTTGATGGTTTTTGAGTGAGAATCTAAAATGACAATCATCAAAACAGAGGGTCGTGCAGAGCTCAAGACAATTCTAATTAGCCATGTTCTCAGAGCTGCTAGAGGTTAATGTTTAACAAGGATACAATGCTGAACCAATTAAGATAACCTTTCCAACTTCCTTCCTTGAGGAAGTACATTGTAATAAAATAACAGTAAATTAGGTGCTGTGTGCCCATGTGAGATAATTTGAGGTGTGTGTGTGTGTGTGTGTGTTTTCAGTTCCTCGTGAATAATGTGACTCAAACCTTCTTTGTCCCCTTCAGATTATCCAGAGACAGTTGGAGCAGGTGGAGGAGAAGCAGAGGCAGCTGGAAGAGAGGGGCGTGGCCGTGGAGAAAGCCCTGCGTGGCGAAGCAGGTAACAATCTGTCACTCATTTACTTGGCCAGCCCACGTGGTGTGGTCAGTGGTGTCATGTCAGGATCATTAGAAAGGGTTTGGAAGATTACAGTCAATTCCATGTTATTGGTCTACAGTTTCAGTTTTCATCTTATAATAGAGTATAGGCAGTGCATCCATATTTATAGAGGGACATGGTTTTATTATTTTCTTAAAATTCATAATCAAATGAATTATGAGTCACTATTAACTCGGCCGGCCTGTTCTGAATTAGCTGCGCAATTGTTTTGTCTCTATTGGACGTTTTCTAAGACATGAGAAGAATGATAATACGATGTAACCCACAAGTACGCCATTGTAGAAATGCTGCGCCTGCACGATCGTTTAGATTGTTGAATTCACAGTAATACATTTATTAATTTGTACTCTTGGATATTTTAGAGCTGTATTATTATCATGACTGAGATGTAGATTTGTATGCAGAAAGGCATATTTGTTCGTCCCAAAGCGATAAATCCAACCCGTGCTTGACAAGGGACTATCACAGACAAACACACTGACGCGGCGGAGAATACATTATTGGTACCAGAGCAGTACAGTTCATTATGTGGTGCATTTTTACAAGCGAGTGAAGCATGAATGGTGCTGCTCAGTAACAATAACACTTAGTTGCGTGACATCAAAGTACGTTATTGTCTTATTTTTAGTGTTGATAATGCATTCCGTCCGAATTTATTCTGTGGAGGCTCTTGCCCAATGAAATAAAAGCTTTTCTAATGCAAATGCATGCACAGTTTGGATGCATTTTATAGAGAGTGCATTTATTTTTATCCAGCTACTTTTAATGGCCTTTTTCACTCTGACCAAATAACTATTCACTATTTCACTTCTGTCTTTCCAATTAAATGTTTGAAGATGTTTTAACCTGTTTACTACTCTACTCTTTTAAAGGATTGTATAAAGGTACTTATACATTACCCAAACAGCACAAAAGAAGATCAGGTATTAGATTTACTGTAGTTTCCTTTGCCATTTATAACTCTGTTATATAGGTGTCATCTGTGGTGACACACTGCAACAGTTCTCCATCTTTGAACATTTTGATCTTTGTTCGTTCATAACATGTCCGTCATCGTCCGTCCGAGCTGCATGCGATCAGGAGACTGTGTGTCCCGACATAGATTTGTGTGTTCTCATTCTGGATGTGGTTTTGTCTTCTTCACTACCTCTCAACGAGGAGAGTTTGTTCTCTAATCAAGACTCGGATCACGTTCAATTATTCCAAACTCGATTTCAATTGGTTTGCAGGTGCACAATTTCTGCAAACTTTCTGCAAATATTTTGCTCTGGCTGAGTGACATGATCTGGATCCTTGTTACAAACTCATATGTTTGATATTGTAGTGTTGGAAGTGCGCAGCAGCAATTCAGAGTTGTTGTTGACTTAATTTACTGTGCAATACTCCAAGGTCACACTTCACTCTCATTTGCCCTTTCAGTCTGTAATGATCATGAAAGCACCACCGTGTTGTAAAAGACCTTTGGTACATATGGCTTTGGATATTACATAACCAGAATCGGGAATACTAAAGTACTTTTCCACTGGTGTAATAATGAAATCCTGCCAAGCCTGTTAACTTCCAAATGATTTTCATACAATAAGTTAATTTCATCTACATATCAGTGCACAGAAAGAGTGGCTTGGTGTACATTACAGAGCCAGTAAACAGAAATACAGCAAATCTATGAAGCTGTCTATCATTTTGGGAAATGTCACGTTGTACTGCACAAGCTATACTTCACTGCATTATGCACTGTGGTGAGTACTGATGGACCGTCTTTGTTCTGTGTGTTGCTGCAATATGTATGTATGTGTGTGTGTGTGTGTATGTGTGTGTTTGCAAGATCATGCATGACTTGCAAACACACACATACACACACACACACACATACAT
>CABFOS010026600.1:0-12841 GCA_900660315.1 Diretmoides pauciradiatus
GTTACCACCACGAGGACAGACAGATGAACACCAACTGGCCCGCCTCCGTCCAGGTCAGCGTCAACGCC
The DNA here is from genome assembly GCA_900660315.1 of Diretmoides pauciradiatus. NCBI lineage: Eukaryota > Metazoa > Chordata > Actinopteri > Trachichthyiformes > Diretmidae > Diretmoides > Diretmoides pauciradiatus. The sequence continues at coordinate 69 of CABFOS010026600.1, forward strand.
ACGCCCACACACCCTCAAAGACCCCCAGTCCTCTCTTTCCCCTGACTTTCCTCACTCCTCTCTCTCCTCCCAAACTCACCATCCACTTGCCCTGCACCTCCCTGATTACAGTCTTACATCTTCTGCGAGTGGTCTCATCCACATCCCGCGCAGCGCCCACATGGCCTCTCCCAAGTTGGGCGTGTCGGCCACCACCACCACCTCTTCTTCCTCTTCGTCGTCCTCTGCTTCCCTGTGTCCCCCGCCCCACCCTGGAAGCCCCAGCCCTGTGCCTGAGGGCCCCCCCAGCCCTGTTACTCCCATCCCCAGCCCAGGAGTGACCTCTGCCTCCGCTGCCCCCTCTAGGGCACAGCTGAGCATTGCCCTGATCCTGGAGGAGCTGCGGGTGCTGCAGCAAAGGCAGATCCACCAGATGCAGATAACCGAGGAGATCTGTAGACAGGTGCTCCGCCTGGGTGGTGCTTCCTATACCATAGACACGCCCTCCCAGCATCTCCTGCCCTCCCTGCCTCAGCTTTGCCTGGAGGGCAGTGAAAGGGCCTCCAGCCCAACACCCCAACCCACAGCTTCTCAGCCCCCTACCTCTGTGGCCCCTCTCCTGGCATGTTTCTCCTCCCTGCTCCCCTCTCAGACAGCTCCCAAGCCCTCTAAACCCAGCCACCCCTTGTCTCAAATCCTGCAGCCCCACAAGCCCCAGATGGAAGGGGCAGGGGGTGCTACAGGGGCTCATGGTTTCCAGAGGGTCAGTTCACACTCCTCAGCCCCCCCGACCTCTTCCTCTGTCTCATCTGCCATCTCTAGCATTGCTTCCTCCAACTACCCACTAGCCCTATCTTTGGCCCTGCCCAACCGCTATCTTCATGAGAAATCTCCAAATACCACTTCAGCTAGTGGGCACAGTGGCCTGTCCTTCCTAACCCCATCCCTCCCTACATCAGTATCTATTGTCCCATCCTCCCAGCATGCTCTACAATCTGTTTCTGGAGGAGGAGCTTCACTAGGCTCATCCTCTGCATCCAGCTCTGCCACCGCTGGCCGTCTGCAGCATGCCTGCCGGTTTTGTGGGAAGATGTTCAGCAGTGACTCGTCGCTGCAGATACATTTACGTTCCCACACAGGGGAACGACCCTACCAGTGTCCCGTGTGCCTCAGCCGGTTCACCACACGTGGCAACCTCAAGGTGCACTTCCTTCGCCACCGTGAGCAAAACCCAGAGCTCTCACTTTCCCTCCTGCCACCATCTTTGTTTGGGGTAGGGTTAGGGACCACTGGAGGGTCAGATCTGGGACAAGCCATGAGCGGCAGTAGCAGTAGTAGCAGTATGAATATGATTCAGAAGAGGCGTAAACGCAGGCCTGAGGATGAATCATATGGAGATAGTTTGGAGGTCAGTGGAGCCAGTGGTGGCTTCTCTCTGGGCACCTCAGGAGGACCTACCCCTTCTACTCTGCCCCTGCCTCCCAGTGTGGACCTGGCTTTGATTTCCCACTCCCTCCTGCAGCTCAATAGGGCTGCAGCCGTAGCCGCCGCAGCCTCCATTGCCTCAGCTTCATCTCACTCATCCTCGTCTTCTTTAGCCTCCTCCTCCTCTCTGGCTTCCTCCCTTCTCTCCAACCCATCCTTGTCTTCCTCTTCCACCATCACAGGGTTATTCAAGGGAGCCAAGCAGCAGCATTTTGATGAGAACACGCCCCCCCATGCCCCCGTGCTTCCTCCCTCGGCCTACTCCCAGCTAGCCCACCTGCCTAAACTCCTCTTCCCGTCTGTCTCCACCTCCTCCTCTTCCTCATCACAATCATCCCTCCACCATCATCCAGCCCTGGGCCTGCTGCGCCCCCCACCTCCCTCTACTCCCGGCTCCTACCACCTCGCTTCTTCCACCCACTCTCAGCTCTCTTTCCCCTTCTCCTCCTTTACTAAAGCCCCAGGTCCATCCACCTCCTCCCCGTGCTCCCTGGCCTCCTGCATGGCCTCTTCTACCCCTACGTCTGACACCTCCAAGCTGCAGAGGCTGGTCGAAAAGCTAGAGAAGGAGCCTCCTCGCTCCTCTTCTCCATGGGCCTCTTCCTCCACTTCCACCTCCATAGGGGAGGTGTTAGCTAGCAGCACAGTTGCCTCTTCAGCAGCTTCAATCTGCAGTGGCCTCACAAATGCCAGCACTTCTAGCACCTACATCATGTCCTCCCCAACATCCTCCACATCTGTCCCCACTGCTGTTTCAAACTTCACCCGTGAGATGGTAGCTGCCCTGGGTATGAGCACTAATGGAGCTAGTGCCCTGGCAGGGGCCATGCTGCCATCGCTGAGCATCATAGGGGCAGCTAGCAACGTTACAACCAACCAGTGTGGGGTGTGTCTACGGGTGTTGAGCTGCCCCAGGGCGCTGCGTCTACACCAGGCTACCCACCTTGGAGAGCGCCCTTTCCCTTGCAAGCTATGTGGACGATCCTTCTCTACCAAAGGCAGCCTGCGGTCACATCTGGCTACACATCGTGCCCGACCACCCAATGCACGTGTCCAGAACTCCTGCCCACTATGCCAGCGTAAGTTCACCAATGCCCTGGTGCTCCAACACCATATCCGTATGCACCTTGGTGGGCAGCTGCCGCCTGATGGCACAGAGGACTCTCTACCAGAGATGTCAGCTGAATCTGATGCCAAACCCCAGCCTCAGTCCCAGCCCACTGACCCACCCACTGTCTCAACTGAAACACCTCCTCTAGCCACTGCTAGCCAACCCAAAAGCCCAGCTCCAAACACCCAATTTCAAACCCTAATGGAGGGCTCTGTCCCTGTCTCAGCCACTGTGACATCATCAGAGTGCACCAAAAATCGCAGCAAGTCTGGGTCCTCCAGCCCAGACCTGATCCCTCCCGCTGACCTCAGCCCAGACCCCACCATGAATCCCACCACACAAACCCCACCTCCAGGCAGCGTGGACCCCCCTGTCCTGAGTGTCAGTGCTCCCGCCGCAGCCCCTCAACAGGAACCTCAAGATTCTCCGGTCGGGGAAGACAAACAAGCTGAACAATTAGCCACAACCAATGTGCACCTCCAGTCCAGATCCTCACCTACTTCCTCCACTCTTACCAAAACCGCAATGTCATCTAATGTTATGATAGTGGACAGTCCAGAGGGTGAAGCCTCCACCTCCTTTGATGCCTTCCTCCCTTGCTCCAGATCAAACCTGGAGGACTTACTAAGCACACCCACCCATGGTCTCCCCTTTGCCCACTCCTGTCCCAGCACCATCTCCTCCTCTGCCCCCATCCTGAGTCAAGAACCCCCTAATGCACATGCTGCATCAACTCTGGAGTCAGAGCACTCCCCAAGACTCCAATCTCCTGAACCCATTGAAGAAGAAGTCAAAGTCCAGTCCCCTCCACCAGCAACACCAAAGCAAAACCAAGCAACTGTGCCTGATGAGGACCCCAAAATCACATCCACCTCAGAGACTGCAGACACTAGCGGTGCTGAATTATTGGTCGCATCACAGAGAGCTGCCTCTTTTGTAAGGGAGACACGTCAGAGCCTTCATTTTAGCTCATATGGGAGGGAAGACAGGGTGGAAAGTGTTAAGATTAGTGCATCGGCTGCAAGTGAACAGCTGGACCCTTCAGTCCCCATAAGCCTTGCTCCAACACTTCCCCCTCCGATGTCTCGTCCCGAGAAGAAGACTTATTGCTGTGCTGAGTGTGGGAAAGAATACGCCAGCCGCAGTGGACTCAAGGTGAGCTGGTGTAAAAGTAACTGCTGGTGATAAGAGTTTGATCTACTGCTCATTATTTTGTTATAGTTTTGCTTTGTAACTTTATTTTACAGTGTTGGGTACCTTTTGAAGCAATCTCGGAACCCAGTGTCTATTATCGATAATGATAGTAAACTCTGGGATCAACGGCCACTGTGTCTGGGTTATCCGGTCCAGCCAGCGGATCCAAAGAACGACTTCCTCTTCCGGCTGCCGATCATTTAGTTTTTAGTTTTTACGGTAATTTTTTTTACATCAAACAAACACATATCAAACACATCCAGCAATTTGCTTGACAAACGTGATGCGTTAGCTTGTTTGCCGACAGGATATGGCAAAAGTTTGATATAAAAAATGACCGTAAAAACTAAAAACTACATGATCGGCGGCCGGAAGAGGACGTCGTTATCCGGATGATAACAAAATGTATTGTGCAAATATTTTGAATTTCCCATTCACATTGTTACACAGTGGTTAAACTATGCAGAGTATGACCATTGTCAACAACACTTCCACACTACCAAGGTCATTGAGTTGTTTTACTGAGAGAAGTTTGTATGCACTGCCTCCAGTGATTTCTTCCTTACTCTCGCTCTCCCTCTCTTCCCTTCTCTTGCTTTCTCTCCGTCATTCTGCCAGGAAACATATGGCTATGTGCTGACATGGTAATTATACATATTTCCACCACATCTTTCATTTTCATTTACTACCTTTATTTTGTGTATGCTGATGTGTCTACAGTCCACCCTGAATATTATCATTTTCAACTTAAGTCATTTTAAGAAAAAAATTCAACCTTCAATTGATAATAAACATTTATCAATACTTATTAATACAAATTATACTTCTACAATAATGTATACAACATGTATACCTATTTTTGAAACAGACTGTATATACATTTCACATTTGAATGTGAAAATCATTTACACAATTTGCAGGTTCTTCAAACAAATGGGTTCATTGAGGATTGAACCCAATAAAGAGTCTACACAGATTGAGATGAGATTTTGTCTCTCGCCAATTAAAGCAAAGCTTGTCAACTTGTCATTTGGAATAGTCTGTTACCAGATTGCAGGTTAGAAAGCCTTTTAACCGCAACGTAAACAATACAATTAAAATGGTAACGATGATAACGGTAAGATGTGCAAAGCAATCAGACGCATGGGAGTATTTATGTGTATTATCTCAACATAGTAAATTGGATTTTGTTAATTTGTTTTGCACACAAAAACAAATGATATCATAGTGTATTTTCCTTTTATAATGGAGAAACAAATCAGACATGGTGTTTTGGTATCAGTCTGTTGAATGAGCAGTGACTTTGTTGCAAATAATCCATCCAGAAGGTGGTGAATTATTCACTGGTTTGTTGGCAGGAGCCCTGGGCCGGGATGAAAGGCCTGGCTCATACCCCAGGAGGACTGAGGGGGCAGGGAAACCAGCTCACAGTGCCTGCCCTCCACTACTCCAGGCAAAACAACTAGTTTAGAGCAGTTAGTGGGCTAACAGCAGTTTGTTCATTAGCAGCACCTCACTGGGTGACGATATGCAGTCAGTGTCGGTTAGACCCCAGCTAACACTTGAACAGGTGGGACTGCAGCTGTTGGGAGGAGACGACTCATTAGAGTGAGTTTACAGGGGACACCTAATGCCAGGAAGCGCAGCCCCAACATCTGAGGCTATAGTGGTTTGGTTACTGGCATAGGTGATGGTGTTTTGATGCAGCATTTTGAGTAATAAAAGTCAACTTGCAAGTAAAAAAAAAACAAAAAAACTGCAAGCAACTTTTGTTTGGATTCCTTGTGGATTTATTTCTAAACTACACAAAGTTCCTTGATCTTATCTTCTGAGGACACTCCTACGATAACGTGACATTTCTTGCCTACCTATTTGCATATTTCTCCCCAAAGTAATGCAACTCTTTTAAAGTGTCTGTTTCCCTATGGCTCCTCCACTCTTAAGCTCAGTGTGTGCCTGTCCTCATAGTATGCAGTTAGCCAACCTCCATACCAGTTCTCCCTGCATGGTGTTTAGACTCTTCAGTCAACATAGCTCTTACATCGAATCAACAAGGCAATATGGTGTTCTAATTGTGAAAAGTGAGAGTCACAGAGTTGAATTTGTCCTTCTTTGGCATCAAAATCAGTTCAAGTGCATGGTCTGTAGCAAGGCGGATGTCAAGGGCTGATGAGGAGAGACTGACAAACAGGATGAGCTGAATTATAGGTCACCACATCAGCAAAGTTAAAATTACCTCCAGTACATCAGCAATATATCAGACTGTCTCACCTTCTAACAAACACACGTGCCCCCCCACACACAAAGTCTTATACCCCCAACAGAGACTCTCATCATCACCAGTCGAAACATGTAGTTCACCTCCTTTGGGTAAGAGACAACCTCCCTAAATAAGAATGTCTCTATAATGAGATTTTTTCTGATGGGTCTTCAACGTGAGCACGACCTTGTTCAGCACCTTACCCTCATTTAAACCAAAAAATCCATCTGCAAGATCAAAACGGAAGAATTTTAATTAAATGTGTGATAGCAAAATTGGAATACTTATCTTGGTATTTTTCATTTTCCCCTTTGAGCTCAAATTCCATTATCTTTGTCTCAAGAATTGTCAGCGCATCAAGATTTCACCTCATGCGACAGCACTTTACTGTTTAGAGCGGCTGACTGCTGCTACGATGAGGAAATTAAATGCTCAAAGCTTTTCTCTGTAATCCTGAAAGGATAGCAAAAGTCAAACAAACTGCACTCCCTTACCCAGGCATTGTTTTTATCATTGAACCAGAAAAAAGCATGAGTATGACATTTTCTCCATTGTTAACAAGCCCATAGTTACATGTCATCGCCTTTGGCAAGCAATGTCCTTTTTCCCTGTCCTTTATACAGAGAGCCGTCCAAGACCTACTGTATGTATATCAGCTTCTAAAATAACCCTTCATTCAGAGCCAGGGGGTGATAATGTTACTGTTCATTACATAAACATTTCAGTTAACTAACGTAGGACTTCTTTATACTGTCGATCTACGGTGTGCAGTGGAAATACACAGCACAGGCGAACAATTCCTACTAGTCTTCCAAATAAATCCCATCTTCCCGACTCAAATATGTCCAATGTGCTATGATAACATAGCTTCTCCCTCTCCATATCGCCGCTCCTCTCCTTTGCCTGTCTCCCCTGTGCCTGATTCTCTTTCCGCGTTTTTCCACTTTCCGAATCCCACTCATTCTCGATCTCCCACTGTTGCTCATTCCCTCTCGTCCCTCCACTCTCTCTCTGCACATGGAGGGAATATGTTTATACATTTATTCATTACCATTTTGCATTATTCAATAGTGTATAAGAGATGATTACCACCACTGGGCCTCTTTATAGAGAATCCTTCTGTCTGTCTTTCTTTCCCCTCTCTCCATCTCCAGCTTCTTTCCCCTGACGCCTGAAGTCCTCCAGAGCATGTAAATCTCACCAGTAAATATTTCATCGGGGTCGAGCAGAGTTTCCCTTCTCTAGTGAGGTTAATAGAATTCGGAGCGTGTTTTTGCCATCAGGATCACTCTAATTAAATCAGGAGGGGATGCTCGCAGTATACGGCCGCAGTTGCTTACTGTGCCATTCTTTTCAAAGGTATTGGAGGAAAGACAAGGGGCTGCTGTGGTAGCGGATGGGAGAGAGGATCAGGGCAGCGTTCAGAATAGATTTAAGGGTGTTTGTCTTTTTTTGTTGTCAGCCGTTCCATAGAAAGTCTTTCCAAACCTATTAAATAGTTGCACCGACCACTGATTCAACAGTATATGTTACTGTTACATCCATTGAAGCATTCAGGGAGAACATTGATTTGCATGTGACAGTGATTTACACAGTGTGATCATAAATTCCAACGCTCACTTTTCAATAATGCTTTTGTCATTGTGATGCAAATTTCACAACCTGTTCCATAGCGTCAGTGCATTTTCTATATTACAGTACATAAACTACTGAGAGATGTGTGTTATTTTATCTCTGGACTTCGGCGTAATCCAATAGAGAAGAAAAACAGGCACACTGAGGGAGCTCGGCTTGGCATGAGAGGAATATCCTAATCTCCCCAAAATCATCAAGGGATTGGTCATCCATTATCAAGGCTACCAAAGGTTAGGACAATTAGTAGAGTGAAGAATTCTTGTGGGAATAATCAAGCTGTTTTATTTTAGCAAGAATATTCTGAGAGAGACGGTTTTAATTTCCGAGTGCCCCACAGCAGTGACCCAAAATGAATTGTTCCTTTTGCTGCAGAGGGAAACACCTCTTGAGACAGACAGAGGAACATAGGGGAATATAAAATTACAGTGTGGAGCACTTTTCTGAGGAGTGAGAATCTCACCGGCCATGGATTATTTGAATTGAATGGAAGAGAGCATAGAAAAAAGAGATATACAGCACTGTTGAGGTTGCGATGGCTTTTCCAAATCCCTGGGAGTGGCAGCAGCCCACACAAAAAACGCAGGACTCACAGCAAAACCCACAGCAAAACCCACGAGACACCCAGAGATTCGTACAGCGTAAGTGTGAAGAGCTATACAAATGCAGGTCAAAATAAAAGAGCAGACAAATAAGTCTGGGATAATTTATAATTTTAACTAGGCCTGTGGGATGCTGATGATGCTAAATGATTTTTACTAATACCAATGCTGGTGCTATTGACACATTTCCTTGAGATAAGAAAGTCAGATACTATTAGACACAAATGCATTGTGGGCTGCTGGAGACGGTGAAAACAAAGGGAGGATATGAACCATTTTAAGCCCCTGGGGTACACTTGACAATTACAAGCAGAAGAAAGTTGGAGCTACACCAGTATGACCCTAGCAAATTACTGGCTGATCTCGGATCAGTAACTTCAAGGCCAGGGGGGCCGGCTCATAGTGGTGAGTATTGCATAGATGGAATGAGGAAAAAGGTCTAGGTTCAGTTGGAGCACCATGCCATGCTCAACCACATGGCCCCTCTATAACAACAAAACTATCTAAGGCATAATATATCTAAATGTTTTGCTATGATTTACTCCTAAAAACACAATGTTCTAACTTATTTAACTTTTAAGAGATTTTCTTATCAGTAGTAGCAGCTACAGAGGTTGGCCTTGCTGCATCCATCCTACAGTAATACTGGAGGGCATGGTATAGAGTAGAAACAAATTGATGTATTGTAGCACAAATACCAAGTGGTATTTTCTTCAGGAGCACACAGGTCCTCAATCAGTCTCTTCGCCCTGTGCACTTGACTGCACTTTGCACAATGTGTCATTGAGTCACAGAAACAGAGAACCAATTAGTTAGAAGACAATTCTCTGTAACTTTTGACTGTCGAAAAGATAGCAAAACATTTATGGATGCCACATCATGATAGATGATAGATATATCATTTATATCTATTGATCCTAAAGTCACGCTGATGTGATTGATGGCTCATTGGACGCAGCAGTGAGTATCCTATTGATTGGTTTAAGCCCCATCCCCCTCTCCAGATTGACTGACTTTTGATCATCGATATCTATTACTTGTGAAACCACATTGAGGTGTGTGACATCTCCTTGGACTCCCTTTCGATTGGTGATGTTATTGAAGCATAAGGTATAAGGTATAATAAAGAAAAAAGTATGTATGTGAGAAAAAAAACACACACACACCTGGCAGACACTCTGCCACCTCAGCTGGCAGAGCCTGGCAGAAACACACGTGTGCACGCGTGTGTGTGTGCGCACGTGCTTATAGTTGGCTAGGGAGTACTATATGCTTACTGACTCTGAGCATCATTCTTCTTTTGGGTGCCTCCTGGAGTCCGTTATGCACTATTGATTTGTTTAGCTAATATATTTGCTCTCTCTCTGCTGAAGAGGATGCTATGGAATGGTCTCCAAATGGACCCGCAAATGGGAGCAAAATGAAACAAAGGTGAAAACTAAAAAAACACAGAAAAAGCTAGTGTCAAAGTCAAAGTGTGTGTAGATATTTGTATTGAATTGAATTTATTAAAGTGTTTTATTTGTCACATGTACAGTACAACACAGGGTCATTCTTGTGACATGACAAGCGACAAATACGAAGAAGGGCAAAATAGCAAAAATAACACAAAAAATATGGCAAGATAAAATTATAGCAAAAATATACATACACACAATATACATAATAAACAACTGAAATCAAAATAAAAAAAACATTAGCGGCAAATAGAAATATTAAATATTATAAATATAAAGTGGAGGTGTGCCGATGAATATGTGCATTGTACATTGAATGTCTAAGTGACCAGAGTATATTATGAAATGATATTTTGAAGTCTAGATTAGTGTTGCTGGTTGAGAAGCCTGATGACCTGGGGGAAAAACTGTTTGTGAGTCTGGTAGTCTGTATCCGAATGCTCCGGTAACGTCTACCAGACGGCAGCAACGTCAACAGTCCATAGCCTGGTTGGCTAATGTCCTTTATAATTTTCCATGCTTTCCTAAGGCACCGTGTGTGGTAGATGCCTTGCACAGAGGGGAGATGGCAGCCGATGATGCGCTCCGCTGTCTTCACCACTCTCTCGAGGGTCTTACGGTCAGCAGCGGAGCAGCTGCCGTACCAGGCAGTAATGCAGCCAGAGAGGATGCTCTCAATGGTGCAACTGTAACCTGCATCTGTACATGCCAAACCTCTTGAGTCTCCTTGGGAAGTATAGGCGCTTTTGGGCAGTTTTTACAGCCGAATCCGCTGCCTGGACCAGGTGAGGTCATCTTTGATGAACACGCCGAGGAACTTGAAGCAGGAGACTCTCTCCACTTCAGTTCCTTTGTTGTGTATGGGGCCACTTCCTGAAGTCCACGATGTTGAGAGAGAGGTTGTTGTCCTGGCACCATGTTGCCAAGTCACTGACGTCCTCTCTGTAGACCCAAGATGGTGGTGTTGTCTGCGAACTTAAAGATGATGTTGGAGCTGCATGTGGCCACACAGTCATGCGTGAACAGGGCGTACAGGAGGGGACACAGCCCCGATGGGCTCCAGTGCTCAGGGTTGTATAATCAAATTTTCTTCACAGTCTCTATTGAGCTAGAATCTTTGTTGAATACGTGGAGATGGTGGTGCAAGCTTGACTTAGCTTGGGGCTTTTGGAGTCTTTCTGTTATCTTTTAGAAAATCCTTAAAGAGTACTACTACTACTACTACTACATGGATCTGGAGCTGTCGCTGCAGATGAGTCAAATGCACCCCATTATTCCGTCTCTCCCTGAGGTGATGTAGGGAAAAGGTCATGCCTTTGTTAATAGCTTACAGTCTCTGTCTAAAAACCTTGAGTGACATAAAGTCTATAATAGTAGGTCCACAATAGGGATATGCACATTTTATCAGCCCTTTTTGGCTGGACTGCGACAGCAGGCAGCTGTCAGACTTTAATGTTGCTGACTGATGCATTTACTGCTGATGAAGTTACACCATTGGTCTAATTTCACACGTGATGAAATACATTCAAGTGTGCCTAGGAAATTTGGGTATTTGGCAATGTCATGGTGTGTTGAATGTACCATTCAGGCTAGGAAATTCCAGTGTCGAACCATACTCACATGTTCTGGTCCTGTCCAAATTTAACAGATTTCTGGCATCAAATCTTTAACACACTTGGGACAGTGTTTGGTATGAACCTTAACCCTATTTGGAGTCCCAACACCTGCAGCACCCAATTACCCATTGATAAAGCACTGTGTTTTGGCCTTTACAACTCTACTAGCTAGGCACCTCATTTTATTTAAGTGGAAGCATGCTCTTCCCCCCTCACACAATAGTCGGCTCAAGGAGATCCTAAATCACATCAAAGAAAAGATTAGATTTTCACTTACAGACTCCAGCAAATCCTCTGACAAGACCTGGACGGCCTTTATTGAGTATCTGAACAAGGCTACCATTCACCCGGACGACAACTAGACGCTGCTAGTGTCATTTTTTCTCTAGTGTCTAATGAATGTACCTTTTCCCCTCTCACTTAATACTTACTTTCCCATTGGTTGACTTTAGTTGTAACACATTGTGATGCATTCAAGTGCACCTAGGAAATTTGGGCATGACTTTCGCCGTAATAAATTATGATGCATTCCAGTGTTAATTTCGTTGACGGAAACTATGACGAAAAGTGTTCGTCAACGACCTTTTTTTCCATTACTAAGATGAAACATTGACGAGCTAAGAATAGAATTTTGATAATAAAAACTGAAAAAATTTATGTTTTGTTTTCGTTAACGAGACAAGACGGGACTAAAATGTTAGTGGTAGGCTATCAGACATTGAAAATGCATGATATTTTCCTCCAATTGTGCGTCTGGTCTATCTGTCAAAAGCAATGCATCCCTGGTTAAATTGGTTGAATTGGTGGAGGGTGCGTGTGCAGATTGTCTCAGTCCTGACAATTGTACTACTGCATAAAATTGGCGGTTTGCGGGTCGGGTCGTTGCTTTACGAATTTCAACACTTAGACTGTCACCTTGATTCCAATTTCCGATACATGTATTAGCCTAATTGAATTAGTTTAAAGAGAGAAAACATTTTGACTAAAAGTAATGACTAAAATGTAATGACTGTTCGTCGACTAAAACTATGAAGGATAAAAATGACTAAAATGTGACTAAAACTATTAAGCATTTTCATCTAAAGACTGAGACTAAATCTAAAATTGCTGCCAAAATTAACAGATGCATGCATTAACTGATGCATTCAAGTGCGCCTAGGAACAGAAAACAGCTCTCCGTGCACCAAGAGGCATGAGGGAGAGCGCATAGTCCAGCAACATGCTAGGTTTTGACCTAGTCTTGTCATTTTTTTGTTTTCTAGTCAAATTCATAGATGTAGTAGCCTACTGAGGATAAAATATGAGCAGAGTTGGAGAGAATATCTTGGACCATGTTAATCCTTGAACAGTAAGTTAGTACTAGTAGGGCTGGGCGATATTACTTAAAATCAATATCACGATTAATTGAAGCTCTTACCTCGATAACGATAAATGAAC
>CABFOS010026602.1:0-12640 GCA_900660315.1 Diretmoides pauciradiatus
CTAGAGCTTGAATTCTCGACGGATGACGGATCCGTTCACCCATGCGTCAGTCTGTACTAGTGCAATGAAATCAAGTTTATATTGGGTTTTCAGGTGTATTGACTGTATCTCCGCCCACAGAAAGTTCACCAGACATTATTGGGCTTTTTTGTTGTTGGTGAGAGCAGCGCATTCTGTCTCCATTATTTATTAATATATATTACGTATTAATTAGTGGATGAAGGACCAACTGACCGGAGTCAGAATCCCCAGACAATGTATTTCCGTTGTTAAGACACTTTATTTTTCTTTTGTGGTGGTCCAATGTGATATTTATCAACTTTCCCCCCGGTGTTTTCAACCAAAAAGTAGCGTGGTGGTTCTGACAACAGGAGAAGTTACGTGTGTCTGTTCTCGTGTATCGACACTTGTCAGACCACACGTACACCCACCTGCTCGCTACACCAGCTCACTACACCATGGATGACAATCGTCATCATCATCGAGGTACAGAAATACCGTTTTCTCTATGACCTGAGACCCGTTGTAGAAACTGAACGTCGTACTCTGCTCCGTCCTTACGGCGTCAGGCTGACGCGCTCAGTGTGGCAGGTACAACGAGACGGCGATGCAACGCTGACGGAGACGTGACGTGACGGATCTAGTGTGTTTCTGGCCTTAGCAGGCAGGACTGGTTTCTGGAGGTGTGGAAGACTGGGATACACAGAAACCTATGAAAAAGGACTACAACTCTGCCATAACTTTGCCATAACTCTGGCTTTCCCCCGAAGGTGTCATAGAGGAAAACAGCCAAGAGTTAGGTACCCCGTCGTGCTGTCCTCCCTGCCACCATTGCAAAGGGGAGATGGCTACAGCATCTGCACCTGCAGACAGTCCTCTATTTCTTGCAGAGGTAGGCTGGCACAGCTTTAGTAGGGAAGTCTCAATCATGACGTTTTGATGCGTAGACAAATTATTAATCGAGCTGAAGAATAATGGGAGCAGAACAATGGGCGAAGGGGTAACGGTGTCGGACAAGGGCCCTCAGACTGATTGGACGAACTGCTACCTGCTCCAGGGATACATACACTAAGGCCGTGTTTAGACTAGCAGTCTAAATCCAATTTTGGCATATACAGATTGGAATCGGATATCATTTTTGTCGTCTAAACAGTCAAAAACCACATGGAAACAGATTTATGCAAATCAGATTTGAGACACTTTCAGAGGTGGTTTGATATCTAAAGATTTCTAAAGATGCGACTCAGTCTGGATGCTCTAGCCATTCAAATCCGATATCAAACTGTCCTTTACGTCACGTGACACGTAACAACTACTGGAGTGTGTTAACAAGAGCAAAGAACAATTCAACGAGAGAATCCTCCTCCTCCATCACTGATGTTGTCTGGTGTGACGGAGGAGTTCTGCACCGTGACTGGTTACTGCTATGGCGGGAGTTGCAAATGTGTGCTAAAGATGTCTGCTCTTTATTTTCTGCAGCGTCGAACTGCCAGCAAACCTTGTCGTGCATACCAGACAGTGATGACAGACGTAACCCACAACATTTCCGTATTGGAAAAACGCACCACCAGTGTGCCTACATCGTTACCAATGCAGATAAGTCAATGTAGTCTGAATACACAAATCCCATCTCATCACTTGCAAATATAAGTGTGAACAGGCAGTCCTACAGATCAGATCAGATTTGAGAAACAAATCCGATTTGCTTGCCGTCTAAACACAGCCTAAGTGCACCACACAAGAAAAATTACATCAAAATCCGATCAGTTGGAGATTGGTTGACCAAGGGGGTCACTGTTTAATTTTGAAAATGCTGGAACATTCTGATGTCTGGCATGACGAAGGGGCAATAGCAGCAACAAAGGAATGAATGAACAAATGAATGAATGAACAGATGGATGGAGACTGATCCATAGTCCCCAGTACAAATCTTGCCAAATTCCACACAAAAAAATATAAGTAAGTAATTCACTACATAGGAAAAGCTAGTAATGGGGCAAAAGTGTTTCCACAGGCTTCATATTTTGAACAGTACATTTTCAGATGAGGTGGTTATGGAGGATTCCTTTTCATTTTCTCGTCCGCCCTAGGATATCCGTCAGTGTTGGTGACCCTGCTGGTTCTCCCAGTGCTGTCAGTCTGTCTCTCTCCAGGTTTCACCATGCCAACAGAAATAACTAGTGGGCCAACATTTGGATAAGATCAGAGTGTGACTCAGAGGTAATTACCAGAGATGTTTATCCATCCTCCCTGCTGCACCTCCATTAGCCCAGGCACACACTACCAAGGAGGAGGAGGCGGAGGAGGAGGAGAAGAAGGGCAACAACACCGTGCACTCCTTTTATCTGTCTCTGTAGGTTACATCTGCCTATTGCTTTCTTGTTCTCCTATCTCTCTCGGCCACACTCCCTCTATTGCCTTTCTTTTTACCCAGTATTATGTAGGGCAAAAACAGGCACCCCCCAAAAAAAACACAAAAACAAAAAAAAAAAATTCTGTTTCTTTTTCACCTTGTCTCAGGTCAGTCATCTATTCAAAGTCCATCAAGGAAATAGAAAATGCAAAAAAGGGATGATAAACAAAGGCTTTTACATGGAAAACAACAGGACTACAGTGAGTCACTGTAAAGACAGACATGGGTCTTCAGCCATACAGCAACAGACAGTGATGCCTGAATTTGAGACGGACAAAGCTTTACTCAACTGGTAATAAGGCTAATGGCATTATTAGAATTAACACCTGTGTGGAAACAATAATTGAGTGATAGAGAGGGACATTGCAGACAGACGATTTTGGTTGGGAAGGGCAGACAGACTGCAGCATCTGAGGCCAAGACTTTGGGGGAAACGGCCGTGATCCTGTCTGACAACCCCACTGGGGCTTGAGAACAGGAAATGGAGATGGATGGGGGGAAGAGAGAAAGGGACAGAGCGAGACACCAGCAGAGGAAGACAGAGAGACAGGGAGGAATGCAAGCAAGCATCCAAGTCTGCTCCTTGTTCCCCTCATCTTAACCACAAGCCCGAGGATTCCTCTGGCTGACTGGCATGCAGGCTGCATCTCCAGGAGAAGGAGGGGAGGAGGGCTTGGGGTTTCTTCCCTGATCGATGACTTACAGACAGTGATTTGATCGGTGAATTAGTGAAACACGCTGCAATGACAATATTGAGTATGGAAGAACAAATGTGGGAGGATTTATAGTGCTTCCATGGAAACCGCAGACTTGTGTCTGACACATGGGTCACACTGTTTAATGTTTTCATAGCTGTCTTCTTGGTAATTGTTGTGCCCCAGTAACTAAAAAGAAAGGAATCTCTGTACGTATGTATGTCTATATGTCCTTCGCATATCTTGCATGCCACGCATTCGGCCCGTTCCAAACAGACACACTTCACACGGGCACTGCACGGACGCACTCCGACCGGTCATGCCCCCAACGGGCACATTCACTAGTCATCTCTAATTCAACATGTCTACATAGTTTGCTTTATCCATCAACCAAATATGGTGTGCAAGTGAGAAAATCTGAAGCAGCGTTCAAATTGCTACTCTACACATTGACAAGGAAACTTTACTTTATGACAACCTACCATTTATATTATTTCCTGATAAGTGGGGTTTGATATCATTGGAATTGTGTCAGTACCAATACCGGTTCCAATATCAGTCTAAACAACATTTGATACCTTTCTTTGTGGAATAAAATCACATTTCAATATGCTAGAGAGTGAATTATTTTCTGTATAAGATTTGAGCATGATTTTTATAAATATATTCAGATCTTTCACAATAAACACACCCTTTGGAAAATACAAAATCCCTTTTAAGAATTCAACAGGGAATCTGACTTGGAATGATTTGCAGACACTTAATTCACTATACAAATAATAAAATAATCCACTGTGCTCTTTAATAGCAATCAATCTATGGTCCGTAACACTGACAAGAAATACATAAATAAATTATGTGTGGAAAATTTTAGCTGTTAATCCTTAGACTTTTCTCAGTTTGAATATTGGATGGCTTAGATTCTGAGTGTAAAGAGAAAAGTATGTAGTATGCCACTTAAAAACAGTGGACAAGTGGGATTTGATTAAAGAAAAAGCAGCCTATTGCATTTTGGAAATTGCAAAAGTTGATGCTGTGATTACGTTTTTTAATAAATGCTGCAGCCCTAAAACACAACCGCATTCTTTTTTTGAGCAACATATCATGAAATGCATCTTAACTTTGAGTCAATGCGGCGTGTTAACCCACTTGTCCACTTCAACATGAACTTTCGAACCGTGGTTACTACCCCTGCTGGCCTGCAGAAGCCATAACCCGCTTGTCCACTTCAACATGAACTTTCGAACCGTGGTTACTACCCCTGCTGGCCTGCAGAAGCCATAACCCGCTTGTCCACTTCAACATGAACTTTCGAACCACGGTTACTACCCCTGCTGGCCTGCAGAAGCCATCAGTGAAATGCACGCTGCTTCCAAGAACAACAAACAGTGGCGTTGTGTCCACAGCATAGCAGAGCAAAGGCCTGCAATATCAGATCCCCAGCTGCTACATCGGTGTCATCGGAGTAGCCTGCATTTCCACACTGTGGCAGAGTCAACAACAAGTCTGAAGGAGTAAGAGCAGAAAGGTGCGGGCGGGGAGGAGAACCCTGTGGAAGCAGATACCCATCATGTACTGCAGCTATCTCCCTGGCATATCAAAGAGCTGTCTAAAAATAACACTAAAACCGTGGATTACTACAGATGTGAGTGTATGGGTGTATGTCAGGTATGTGTGAGGCGGACAAGGGAGGGAAAGTTTGATTATGTGTGTGTGCGTGCAAACACAACTTCACCTATAGGGGTTGGGTAGGGATGCTATTGGGAACTAATGCTGGTCTGTTTGTCTAACCTCTTGTCATCAGGTTAAAACCACTAGCTACCAACATGAAACACCAACCTTCAAGAGACTCGCCCGTTCCTGCTCTACTGTTATTCTAATGCTATAATCCAACCACACCTTCTCATACTTCATTCTTTTATACATTTCTAGTTAGCATTAATGAAATTGTCACTTGTTTCTAATTTCCATGAGCCTCATTTTGCTACTAGTTAATGCAATGCCTAATAATTCCCAAAAGGGACGATGAAAAGTTGTCTGAAAGTTGCCATCTTATTTACGTTTCACCATGGAGCAGCTCCTAAATTATTATTTGTGTCGGTGTGTACGTGTGTATTGTGTAGCTGCCAAATCAGAGGCCTTGGCACAGCGACGGCTCCTTTGTTCTGTCCTAAATGGACCTTGGTAGAATAAACATGTTCACAGGAGCAGCAGTCAGAATGGTTAGTAGGACTGCTGCATCATGGGAGGAAGAGGAAGAGAGCCGTTCCCAGGACCCAGTCCCGGGGCAAACCAGGACAGAGGAAACACTGCCAATCCAGTCTCCTGTGCTTTTTGTCTGTGTGTCTATTTTGTAATGTCTGTGTGTTTGTGTGTGGTTGTATTTCTACAGTTCTGGGCACCGTTGCATGTTATGCAAATAATGTACAATATCTTCTGAAATTATTCTAAGTTGAAACAAATTCCAGTGTTTCAAAGGAATGCTTCAACCATTGAAGAACTAGATCGGGTTGCAATTGAAGAGTGAAAAACTGCACCAAACTGCCAGCAGAAAGATGCAGAAAGCTTATTGATTGATAGGAATGTTTGGAGACAGTCATCATTGCCAAAGGTTGTGCAACTAAGTATTGGTAAAGGGAGCCAATAATCAATTTTTTTTCAATTTTGAAGCCATGAAATTGGCTGTATGTTTTCGTATTGTTTGATCATGTGCCGTTAAATAAAACACGTGAAGACTGAAAGTTCAATGTCCAATTCTTTCAGAAGATATTGTACATAAAATCCAATATGAATAGAACTGTATGTCTATCTATGAGTGCATGTGTGTGTGTGTGTGTGTGTGTGAGCGAGAGAGCGAGAGAGACAGATGAAAAGACAAACTTAGTCTCATTTAAAGACCCCCACCCCTTCACTCCCCCAACTCTCCATCTCCACTCTTATCACACTTATCATGCCATCTTTCAAAATTCAAAACTATCTACCTCTCTCCACCTCCACCTCCTCCCAAAGTTTCTCAAGGATGGGAAACAGGATTTCAGGGTTTGTTTTGGATAACTTACAACGCATTTATTTCAAATGGGAGATGAGTTTTCCTGCTTTTTTCCTGTGTTTTCGTGTTCCTAATCACGTCCCTTGCTTTCTCTACCTCTTCATATCCCTCGCTACCTCACCTTCCTACCCTCTGCACGTCTATGCTACCCCGTCTAACCCCTCCACCCCCTAACTTGGTCTGGATCTCCCTTTGTCTCACACCCTAGCAACTGCTGTGTGTACAGGATGCAAAACAGCAAGCGTATGCATGCTGTACATTCATATAGACTCTTATCTTTAGAGGAAGGAGAGAGAAAGCGAGAAGGCACGGCAGGTATTGCAGTGGGGTCATAATAGATCTTAGATAACACTTCACCACCCCACCCTCCTCCCCCAACACATTTACTTTTCATAAACAAGCATACAAACTTCACAACACAAATTCCTCCCAGGAAACTGACCACAGTGGCTAGGGGAGGTGGAGGTGGTGGTGGTGGTGGTGGGGGTCAAAAATTCACCAGCTACTTTCACCTTTCACAGCAAAATGTTGCTGGAAAAGTAAAACTTACCGGCCACAGCCAAAATATACCAGCAGTTGTATGGCAGCAGGTGTTAATCTCTCCATCTAGTCTACAGAAGAAGCTGTCCTTCAGTCAAGGAGGAGCTTCTGAAATAGATGCAGCCAAAAGGGAGGTGAAATTGGAAATCCTAAGGGCTAAAAACAAGTTTAAACTAAAGTAGAGAGCAAACTGGCTGAGAGGAACCTTGCCTCGGCTTTGTCTGGGATGAAAACAATCGTAGGCATACAGCAAAGCAAGAGCAGAACCAACATTACTACAGTATGGATGGCTTTTAGGTCAAATAGAGATTTGAACAGTTTGACTTTAGAGATGAAGTCGAGGGACTTAGATGTAAACTGAGAGATAATCAGCACTTCGTCCTGGAGCAGAAAGAAGTTGAAAAGTTCTTCCTTTCTCTAAAGATAAATAAGAGCCGTGGTCCTGACAATATCACTGGCAAATTACTTAAGTCTTGTGCAAGGCAATTTAGTTCTATCTTTTCTGATATTTTCAATATGTCTCTGAACTTACAACGTGTACCTAACCCTGTTGTAACCTCTGTTCCTGAAGGCAGCAGCCCCAAAGACTTCAAGCCAGTTGCCCTCACTTCTTGTGTAATGAAACCCTTTGAAAACCTTGTGAAGACAGAGCTTGCAAGGGAAACCGAGCACGCACTCGACCTTGTGCAATTTGCCTATAGGGCAAACAGAGAAGTTGAAGATGCTACAATCACTTTGTTTAAACACCTAGAGGGGAATAAAACCCATGCTAGATTGTTATTTATTGACGTTTCCTCAGCCTTTAACACCATCCAACCCCATATTTTAGCCATGAGGCTGAGTATTTTGACTTGAGTCACAATCTGGTGGGTTGGATATTGGATTTTTTGACAAGCAGAACACAAAGCGTGAAAGTAAACAGCATCTTATCATTCATTATGTTCTTCTACTGGCTCACCCCAGGGCTGTGTTCTCTCACTTTATATTCTGTACACAAACATGTGCCAAAGTAAGCATGAGAACAGGACTACCGGTACATTGAAATTTGCAGATGATACAGTCATTGTGAGTCTGCTACACGACAATGAGTCCAGCCATGGCTCAGTCATTGATGAGTTTGTCACTTGGTGTGATGAATCTTTCTTGGAGCTAAACACATCCAAACAAAGGACAGGATCATAGATTTCAGAACTAGTATCTTGGGACAGTCATACACTCTAAATTGACCTTAGAGAAGAATTGTGAGGCAGTGTGTAAAAAGGGACATCAGCGTTTGTTTTGTCTCAGAAAACTGTTTTGTTTTCACATTGATAAAACCATGATGACCCTCTTTTATCAGGCTTTTATTGAATCAATCTTGTCTATTTTCCTTGTGTCATAGTTTGGTAACCTGTCTCTGCAAAACAAAAATTCTCTAAACCAAATTGTCAAGTGGGCTAGTAAGCTTATAGGTCAGCGTTTCGCAACCTTTTCTGACTCATGGCCCACTTGAAAATCTAGACCGAACATCCGACCACAACAATACTATCCAACAGTCCGTTCTCAGAACACGTTCATTTAACGATCAAAGCAGCGATCCGTCAGCAGCACATAACAAACAAGCCCGGAGAGTGAGGGGCCTGGCACCTGTGACTACCAGAACAATCTCACCAATCAACCATAATAACTCAATATAAAAACAACAGATCTTTCCTATAGTGAATTTCATCAGACAGGTCTAACATTGACAGACACAGTTCAGCACGTAGCCAACATGCCAAACTAGATTCATGTCAGTATCCAGGACCAAGTGAATTAATTCAACACAATACAAAACAAAAATACACCACAGATGCTGTAAATCCAGCACGTAGAACTAGCCAGACTGCAATTACTTCAACACAAGCCAAAATACATCATTTCAATACGAGCCGAAATGTAATAATTTCAACAAACGATTGCACTTTTCATACTCAGGCACCTTCTCATCAAGCTGCACTCTGTCCAACAATAAAACAGAGTTGACTCACCTAATGTGTTCCTGATGCTAGCCACCTATCCACTTTGAATTTTCACCTTGGCGCTAACTAAACTGATAAACACACTTGGTGCTTCTGAAACGCACAGGCACACGTTGATCACGGTCCGTCAGTGTATCCTACCATGAATCCCCAACTACTGTTTTGTTCAAGGGTTTCAAAGAAAAATACAATGAACTGAGTTTTTAACCATTTTTACAAAAAATCAATATACGGTATTATTTAGTTAGAAATGTAGTGTTTTGCCAAAGATTTGTCGGCCCACTTGGAATACCTTCGCGGACCACTACTGGGTCTACAGGTTGGGAAAGGCTGTTATAGGTAATAACCTATCAGTTCTTTACTCCACACAGCGAGCTCTATTCTTCAAGAGTGTTCCCATCCTTTACATAGCGGATTCCAGCTTCTTTGCTCCGGCCGTCGGTTTGTGGCCCCATAGGTGCCTTGACCTTGATCTGTCACTGCGCACTATTATATGCTGCAGTGCACGGACATCTCACCTGTATCAAATTAAGGCTGTCCCCACCTGAAGAAATTTGTAGTCAGGTTGCAGTTAAAATAAATTATTTTGACTGAAAAAAAATGTATTGGCAGCATTAAGATCCAAACACCAACATAAAATGAGTCACATTACTTTATATATTATTGGCAACTGCAGATGGTACCGCCCGTGGTGCGTAATATGATGCAGGTGAGTATGACTCGCCTCTGATGCAGCATACACCTGGGTGGCTGCACCCAGTAGTTGCTATATCACTCAGAAAGAAAGATAGGCAGAAGGGAGAGAGAAAGGGAATCAATAGAGAAAGAGAGTGTGTGGTATAGCGGAGAATATTGAGTACACGGAGTTAAGCCTTTAGTCAGCAACCAAGGACAAATGTAGAAATAGACAAAGACAGAAAGACAAACAGACTTGTGCAGTCTGCAGGGAACTGCAGGCCATTAATGAGTTGATTTGCGTTTGTCTTCAGGCCTGCTTTCTGACCACAGGATGCTATGCGAAAAGGACTAACATGCAAAGCTGCAACTGCTGTGGAGTAAACAGTCATTACCCAAGGCCTTCAATTTGCTGCTTTATCACCTCTCCTGGCCTTTAGCTTAATGTCTTTATAATGAAACCCAGATGCAGGGAGAGATGGGGGGAGGGAAAGAGAGGAGAGGAGAATTCGGGCTGAGGGGAGGTAACAGGATTCAAGTTATCACCACTCAATTTCTTCCTCACTGTCTGGGAGCTGTCTGTATGGATGTCTATGTTTCTATGTATGTGTGTGTGAGTACTTTGCACACACGTGTAGGTTGTAGCCTCAGTTGGTGGGTTTGCCTGTGTATTTACAGAAAACAAGTCCACATCACACTGCTGGATGTGGACCACAACATGATTTAAGGAATTTAAGGGCAAAATATGCATGTTGACGGGTAATATTGCCTTCAGCACAGAGTCTGAATTTAGGGAGTGTTGGCATAACTGCTCATCCAAATTGCATCAAAATATTAAAAGTGCGCAGTTGTGGAAAAAAAAGGTTTGTGAACCCTTTTAAATTACCTGCATTTCTGCAAAAATAATTCCTAAAATATGGTTTGATCTTCATCTAAGTCATAACAGATAAACACTGATTGGAAGAGGTTGGGACATGCAGCCATGCAATGACCCCAAACACAACAGTACTGAGATATTGATTCTTAACCTTTTAAAGTCTGACTGTGAACAGACATACAGTGCCGTGCAAAAGTATTCAACCCGCTTTGCACATTTTGTTGTGCTATTAAGTGGGGGACTTGTTCTCGGCTTCGTAAGCAAGAAAGACAAGTTTAAAAAAAAGTTTGAAGGGAAACCAATGTTCAGAATTGCTAAATACAATCTAAATATGACATCTAGTAATAGTAACCCAAAATGTTAAACAAATTTGTGTGGCCTTAAATGAAGCAAAGAGGTTGAATACTGATGCAAACTTGATTTCTCTGCTTTTTTTACGGTTATCCTTCCACATGAATTTCAACTATTTTGTTTTCACTTTGATAGAATCGAGTGCAAGGCATAGAAATCCAAAATAAACGTGTTTTGAAATAACTTGTCAACAACAAAATGTCAAGAGGTTTGAATATTTTTGCAAGGCACTGTATATGTAAAAATCAATGTGGTTAACATGGCAGGCCAACAAAAATACAAAATAGATGTTTAGACTTGGTTCACTGATACTCTAAAGTAACACAGCTCAGATGAGAATCTATAAGAAGGGAACATGTGTTTTTCCTGCTCAGCCCCTCCTCTCCATATGTATCTATAGCTCTTTGTCTTAATGTGTCATTTATTCCACCTGTACATCGCTCTAGTCCTGTTCTGTAAAGCACCTCAAGAGTCCTTGAAAGGATGCGGTTTCATCTTTTATTTTTATTATTAAAAAGGAGCAGAGTTTTGACCCTGGGTGAGATAGTGCTGGCTGCTCTCCACTGGCCTTGGGTTTGGCAGTTACTAATATTTCACATTCATAACGCTTTCGAGGCTAAACCTACAGGGTGTATAACATTTTTTCACAAATCATGACCCCATGCAGTCAGAAAAATAGTTCCTGAATAAAATTGGGCAAAAATGCAATGCAAATAGGCTTCTGGAGAGAATCCATCTATCACCGAGAATTCCTCCTTGTCAAAGTGTTCAGACCTGTCCTTCAGCGTTGTAAAATGTGCTCAGTAACCAGGAAGGGGTAAAAAACTGTTTATTTGGTGAAATCAGTGACAAGATCCTTAACTATCACCAATTCACACTTTACATCCATGTAGGTTAATATCAGAAGAATCTTGAAAAGGTTCTCCCCTTGTCTATAATCACTTTATGATATGATGACTCTTCATGTGTATCTGTCTCATTCAGTCCCCAGACAGCTAATAGTTTGTCTCTGTTTCATTCTTCAAAACAGGTTATTATGGTAATAGCAGCTTACAGAGCTGCAGTGCTAATGTTGAAATGGGAACCGCATGTGCATTCTTTGGAAAAAGAGATGAGGGCTCAAATGAGAGGTGCTAAAATTTCTCTAATTGTTTTTTCCTCCAGGTGGTGTTTCATCTTCCTAAAGTAGGCCATTAGATCCAAAACGCATGGCTACGCTGCTGGATAATGAGAAAAAAGTAAAGCTAATGATTGTGCTGCTACAACTAGTGATACTTCTATTACTAGCATTTCTCAAGCTCAAAAAATATCAAACCCAGAGCTAATGATGTGACTACTAGAGATGCACCGATACCAACTTTTCGGAACCGATAAGAGTAGTGAGTACTTTTTTAAGTGGATCGGCAAATCTGAGTAATGATACCGAGTACTTCTTAATGCTTCCACTGCATTTATTTATTTGTATGATCAATTTATGCAAGAGAGCTGGAGGTCGTCGTTCGATGAAGTTAAGAGGACCACGTCATCCGCAAAAAGCAGAGACGGGATCCTCTCGCCACCAAACTCGAACCTCTCCACCTCCCGGCTGCGCCTAGAAATTCTGTCCATAAAAGTTATGAACAGAACCGGTGACATAGGGCAGCCCTGGCGGAGTCCAACCCTCACCGGGAACAGGTCCGACTTACTGCTGGCTACGCGAACCAGACTCGTACTCCTTTGGTACAGGGACTGAATGGCCCTTAGCAAGGGGTCATCCACCCCATACTCCCGGAGTACCCCCCACAGGATGCCTCTGGGAACACGGTCGTAGGCCTTCTCCAAATCCACAAAACACATGTGGACTGGTTGGGAAAACTCCCATGCCCCCTCCAGCACACTGGTGAGGGTAAAAAGCTGGTCCACGGTTCCACGGCCTGGACGAAAACCACATTGCTCCTCCTCGATCTGAGGTTCAACCACCGACCGGACCCTCCTCTCCAGTACACTGGCGTAGACGCTCCCGGGGAGGCTGAGGAGTGTGATCCCCCTATAAATGGAACA
>CABFOS010026605.1:0-22064 GCA_900660315.1 Diretmoides pauciradiatus
CTGCAGGAGGATATTTAATACAGTCTAAACTCTGTGTGATGCTGCAGGGAGGATATTTAATACAGTCTAAACTCTGTGTGATGCTGCAGGGAGGATATTTAATACAGTCTAAACTCTGTGTGGTGCTGCAGGAGGATATTTAATACAGTCTAAACTCTGTGCTTGGCGACGGCACACGTGTGCTGTTTGCGCGTGGGGGGGGGTTGTGGCGAGTCCGTGTCCACGCGCGGTCAGGACAGTCCGTCCACGATTTTGCGGCTTAACACAATTAGAAATGATTGAGATTGAGTATTTCTTTGGGTAATAATATGTTTTGAATGTTGAAAGTGATTCCATTCATCTTTTTTTCAATAAATGTTGATTTCTTTAACTTTGCACCTTCAATTGAAACGTATTAAAAACAGACGCAATCTCCGTCAACGAAATTGCGTTCAGGATTGATAAATCACATTGCGTGTGCTATTTTAACCTATTTACATGTTCTCCTCCCAGTATTGTGCAAAATAGCGTGTAAACGCCCCATCTTGCATATTCATTGGGGCAAACGTACTAACTGGATAAGACGTGCTATTTTGCACATTTCAAATACACAATTCTAATTGTATGGTGCTTTTTGCAGACGCAAAGGTGGTTAGCACGTCATTTACTACACGCAAGCGTTGATAAATCTGGGGGTTACTGTACTAACACAACAAAAGATCAAAACTGATTTTTACAGTGGGGGGACCATTAAAGTCTACAAGGAGGCAACAGCTGGCTCTTGCAAGTCTAATGGTCTTTTTGTTATGGGCGCACATGGTTGCGCTTTGTTCAAACAGAGGCTTTCCAACTTCTAATGGATTGTCAAGGTAATTAATGCTGAGGCACACAAGTCCACCAGCAATGTCTCCACATTCTGGGCTGCATTCAGGGTGTACCTCAGCCACAGATGCCCACCGGTTACCTGGGCTTCACCATGCACCTTTGCCCAGTTCTGCAGGGTCAATGTTAATGCTCCCCATGTTGTGTAAGCAGCTGATTTCCCAAAGCCTTTTGCTCTTCTTATGGTGAGTGCTGTATTACTTGTGATCCCATTAGTAATAGCTTTTCAGCATTAAGCACTGCTTTTGGTGGGCTGGTGGGTTATGGATGTAACTGCAGTTTTATGAATTCTGGATCCGTTCTCTACACTGGCTCCCTGTAGAAGCTTGCATCCAATTTAAGACTCTGGTGCTAGCCTACAGGGCAGTGCAAGGAACAGCTCCTTCCTACCTCCAGGCCATGGTCAAGCCCTACACCCCCGCCCAACCACTTCGCCCAGAGGCCCCTGTGGCTGATATACCCGGTCACAGCTCTTTTCTAGTCTGGGCCCACAGTGGTGAAATGAACTCCCCATTGCCCATCTTCCACCACAGCCAGAAAACCAACCTCTTCAAGAAATACTACCCCAACAAGTCCTCTTAGCACTTGCCTATTTTTGCACTTTTACTTGCACTGGTTATGCTCTTAAATGCTGATTACCTATGTTGAATGCACTTATTTTAAGTCGTTTTGTATAAAAGCATCTGCTTAATGACTTTTTCCTTGTCCTCTGTGAGGGCCCAAGGTTGAGTGACTGTCATGTGCCGTAATGTATTGTTTTCATAATATGGGCATTGTGAAGTCCTTTGCGACTGTAACTGTGATTAAGTGCTAATAACCTCAGGGTGAACAGGGGCTCATATACAGGGCAGGTCACATGTGACTTTGTTGGTATAAACACTTGACCTATGTGCAAGATTAATAATATCCAGTGTTACGCCTCTGCTGGTAATCCAGAATACATAGAACCATATTAGTGTCATAGTGTCTATATTGCGCACACTGCAGTTTTCTCATTGCTTACACAAAGC
The DNA here is from genome assembly GCA_900660315.1 of Diretmoides pauciradiatus. Taxonomy (NCBI): domain Eukaryota; kingdom Metazoa; phylum Chordata; class Actinopteri; order Trachichthyiformes; family Diretmidae; genus Diretmoides; species Diretmoides pauciradiatus. Next base: position 1,872 of record CABFOS010026605.1, read on the forward strand.
CCCAGAATGGGTTAATTTTGTATGCATCCTTGATTCATACCTACGGTACGCATGGCTAGCAGTATAACTTATTGCGCTAAAACGGTTAGGTTGCGGTTACAGTTAAAGTTAAATGACAACTCACACAGAAAACTTCTTTGTATGAATTGAAACTGAGTAGCTGGAGCCGAAGGCAAGTGCCCTGACCTCCTTGCCCTTTCTGTACTTTCTACCACACTATTTCATTGTCAAACTGCTGCCTGTTTTAGTCACGTGAGCTCTGCTTTCTGTTTCACCATACAAAATTAGGGTGCATTTCTTTACGCTTTTTATAGCTACAAATTTGATATGAGAACAGGCTGTAATGTTATATCGTTATAACGTTGCCAGTGTCTGTATTTTGAACTACAGTTCAAGCCCCAGAATGGTCTTTGTTTTTTTGTATGTCTTTGCAATCCAAACACATACATCATTTCATACATCCCTATTTTGTCTATTGCTGTCACAACTATTTGCTCAAATTCTAAAACAAACAAAAAACCTGTGTAGGTTCTTTCCACACACGACTACCTGTAAAACAAAGGGTTACATGAGTAATCTGAGTGAGCGCTAGATACCTGGCTGTCCAGTCCCAGGCAGAGAAGCATAAAGAAGAACAGAGGGGCCCACAGCTGAGAGACGGGCATGGTGGAGAAGACTTCTGGGTACACAACGAACACCAAACCAGGGCCTGAAACACCATACGACGTCATGGTACTATTAGTATTAGAAGTTTCAGAATCCCAACCTAAAGCCAAATGTAGCTCAACAGTACACTGGAGAACAGACATCAGATCAAATTATAGACCCAAGACCCAAGACACCACACAGTACAATTTAATGACAACGTGACGAGGCAAAAAAACCCTCTTCAATCAATAAATAATAAATTACACTGCATCATGGTAACCAGAGGACAGAAACAACATGTCCGAAAACAGATGGAACTGTTCTGGCAAGACCTAGTCTGTTACAGAATATCCTTAAAGCTGATTAGCTTTTACCTATAGATAAAAGCAACCAAAGATAATAACAACTGTGATATCTTATTAGAATTTTAAACACTATGAAGTGATTATATATTCAATATAAAATGTCTTTTGAAATTATTGCTGTATTGATATATAGAACTAAATCCACCCTAAAAGTTCAAAATTGATATTCCAGTTGCCTTATTCTGTTCAATTAATCTATTAGACACTAGACACTGGAGAAAATCCTCTAAGAATTTGTGAAAAACACAAAACCTGGACCTGATCCACTGAAAATGAATTAGAGCAGGTCTGCCTTTGTGGAGTCAGTTTTATGTCCAAGTGGCCTTTACTTTACTGTGGTGCAGTTACAAACAACAATGGATGCATTAAATCAAGTTCACCAATCTAAAATGAACTGTTCAGAATCTTAGGAATAATTCATGCCGATTCTTGGATTTAACTTTAGTGAATTCAAAGCTCTTATGAATCATTGGCTATCCATCTAATCTTTCACCACATTCTTTTACTGAGATTCTGGTGACATGTTAGTCAGTGATCAACAGCCAGGGCTACTGAGACTGAGGAGTGTCCTGAAACATTTTAACTTTGAAACAACATCAGTTAGTTCAGAAATATCACTCTTCAAAAGCTGCCCAGACAGCCAGCAGACACGCTGTCAGTATTGGGATTTTTATCATAACCTAATCATCAGGATTTTATCAGGGCTAACGTGGTTAAATAAAAGGTTAAAATAAATAACTAAAAAAGCAATAACAATATAAAAAATGTTAATTAAAAATGAATGGGAAACAAACCACAACATGCTTCAGAATTCTTGACAAAAGCAACTTAAAGTAACAACATTTTCATTTACAATAAATGTATGTGGTTTATGAAGTTATCTCAGTAAGCATCATTCATTTTAGCATTAGCAGACTCTAAAGTTTGGTGATTCATATGGCTGTTGCTAAGAACCAAGCAAACCATTCCAGTGTCAGTGGTGCATATGGTGTCTGCATAGTATTGTTTAAATCAAACAATACTATGCATACAATCTTTGAGGTTAACAAATAGCCACTACAAGGCCAATGAAACAAAGAAAAACAGTAATTACTAAAAATAATTAATAGAACAGCAAACATCAGAAATCAGAAATATATGAAATGTATGGAAATGTACAGTACAGAATCCTAGACAGAATGTCCATGGTAAACTATAGAGAAGTGCAATTTTTTGCATCTGGCCCTGTGTCTTGTTTTTCCCTGGAAGGAACAATCCTCCCAAGCAAAACAAAAAAGCTTCTTCGAAAAGAATAACCTCGAGAAAATGTTGAGATTCTATTTATATGTCTCTGCTTCCCTGTTCTTTTGTTTAAATGTTTAATATGCCAAAAGACAAATCTTTGTCATTGTAGCATGATGGTCTTACCAAGTTTGACGCTTACCCTCTGTAGCTATGTTGTCCACTGGGAGGTTATGGATATGAGCCATGTAACCAATAGCTGAGAAGATCACAAAGCCAGCCAGGATGCTAGTGAATGAGTTAGTTAGGGATACAATCAAAGTATCCCTGGAGGGAAAAACAGAAGAAAACAAATAACTGGATGTCTCATGACACTCAGGAAAACAAATCATAAAGCAGCCATTTGGTCCTCAAGAACGCTGTTTGAAGTGTTTCTGTCTTTGAACTACCGGTAATTGATCAATTTTAGGTTTCCTCTGAAGTGTAACCAGGCCCTTGGTAGCAGACATTTCTGCTGTTATCAAACTTCCTGTACTACCATAAGTCCAACTTTACCTGAGGATGTTGTTGTTGAACTTGTTGTAACTAGCCATCGAAACCATGGTGCCAAATCCAATGCCAATGGAGTTGAAAACTTGGGCAGCAGCATTAACCCAAACCTATGGTATCGAAGATGAGCACGAGAAAGCACACAATGTTGATTATCTCTCTTTTAGGCATTGTTGCCAGTTCACAGAGAGAGGGAGTGACATATGACATAATGACATATGACCCTGAAGCTGTTATGACTTGGCTTTGATTAATGCAGAGGCAAAGTATTCCAATCCTGAGCCACAGACAATAAAAGCAGTATTGCCCAGTCTTGGTTTTGAACCTGGAGGCAGGCTTGCTGTACTTGAGTTCTTCATGTACCAACCATGAAAAGTAGTGGTGATTTGGGGCAGGATCATTGATATTTATATTAACAGCACTATAAATTAAACTATTCTTGCCTAAATCAGTATCCAGTACAGGTACTCTTGAAAGTGCCTCTATGTACTGTTGAGACCCAAACCTAGCCTGACCAGTCTGTTCTGGGAGGCTTGAAGCTTTGTCTCTACCAGTTAGGACAGACACCCCTGGATTGCGTTTTATTTGATGTCCGAGGGAAACGATCTGACAGATTTAGCTTTTTGAGCCGAAAGTCTGTCCTGGCAGCCTTCCCTAAGTCTTCAAAGCCATACTTTCCTTTTCTAAGAACATCCTAAGCAGTTTACTGAGGTCTTTGCAACAATGAGCGCTTTCTCTAAGATAAGATAAGATGGTACTTTATTCATCCCCGTGGGGAAATTATTGCGCTACAGTTGTAAGTATACAGTAGGAAGAGGTAAGAGGTAAACGAGCACTAAAACAAGCTAAACTAAACAATCACTAAAATCACTCAAACAATCCCTAAATCACTAAAACACCCAAACAGAAACTAAATAAAATTAACGTGTATAAAGTGTTAAGTGTGTTAAGTAAAGTGCAAAACAATACCAGAGGTAACAATGTAAAATTAAAGTGTATGAAGTGTAAAGTGTGTAAGGTGTGTTAAGTGTGTCAAGTGAAGTGCAAAACAATACCTGAGGTATCAATGTAGACTAATATCCTAACAGTAAACATATAAGCAATAGACCAAACACCATTAACTAAAGCTGAAGTAGGTGTTGTGTGTCATAAGGTACAGTGCAGTATGCATGTGATGTAAACAGTCCAGAGAGAAAGGGGGCGGAGCTAAGAGTAGAGCTGAAGTGAAGGCTCGAGCCACCTCAGCACCCCGGGTCACTGCAGACTAGCTCTACACACTCTAGCTCTCCCATGCAGTTCTGGACTTTGCCGAGTCTGAGCCAAGAACAAACACAACAGACTGAAAGGAGAGCCTGTTATCAGAGACACTTTTGTGTGATATTTCCATAAAATACATTTTACTAGTGGTATTTATCAAACTTATTCAAAGTAATTTCTTCTAAACATGTTTCAAGTCATTTTAACTCTCTGGTTCAAATATGTAACCAAAGTCTTATTGTGTAGCCTAAATTAGGATGTTACTCTTTAAGTAAAACACTAAAGACATTCATCATTCATTCTCCATCTCACCTTAACTTCAAAAAGTTTACCCCAGACAGGTGTCAGGAAGTAGAGGATGCCATTCTTGGCTCCGGGAAGCTGCACATTATTGATTAACAGGGCAAACAGGACGAAGTAGGGGAATATGGCTGTGAAATACACAACCTGTGTGGCACAAAGAAAACCAGAGTTTAATCAATGAGTGTGTTTGTTGAATTAGTTAGTTTATAACAAACCTCTTCAGTTACAGTTCTTTAGAGTGTAGCACATACAGTAATAACAAAAAAGGAGAAAGTAGTGTTCCCTATATTCAGCAACATCTTAATCTAAGTCAAAATCATCTGGCCTTGTGAATGTTGGACTGAGCTTAACCTAACCATTAACTGAGCACACCACAAAAATGGCAGTGCCCTGAGCCCTGTAAGAGTGGTATACATTTCCAGAGTTTTAAATTGGATTGTATGCATGTCATTTTAGGTGAAAATTGCTATTGTGGTCAGCTCAAGAACCTGCTCCTTGTCTAAAGTTTTGGAAGGCCTCTCTGATTTTGTCAAATTACAAATACAATTGTCAAAAGTCTTCAGAAGTTCAAACATAAAACTATTTTTAAAAAAAAACAATAGCAACACAATATTCATTAGTACACAGGACAAGATGTTACTATCCCTTGTGCCATAATCCTAAGAAGCCTAATTCAAATATAACATAAATGATGCAACCATCACCAAATAAACACCACAGCAAACATCAGGCTTGCCACACCGTCATAAATCTATGGCGTCATTCGTCAGATGGCACCACTCGTTACCTACCCTAGCCAATTGCGGTATTGTGGCATGTCATTGGGGTTATCAAATGGGCACTTTCCTTCACCGGTGTTTCATGAAGTTAGGCCCCCCTCAACGGTGTGTTCCAGCATCCTGGAAAAAACCCCTCTATGTCACCACCTCACACCACCTTGAACTACTTGACAAAGATCGAAACGTTGTAAAAAAAAAAATATTGGGAGCATTCTAAACTTGAGCTGCGAGCCTTTTTGTTGTATGTTCAACCACCTCACACCTCACCATCTATCCACCATCACCTCGCCTAAAGTGGCCAAAATATCCATCCCACGCGAATGTTGTAACAGCTACAAACCTTGTTGGGATGCGGAGGGCGAGAACCTTTACTGTGCCTTCCTCCAGGCCCCTGCAGGAGTCAGACAGGCTTGCTTCATATCAGCCCTGCTGTCAAGACTCAGCCGGAGAAGACCGGAGCGCTGGGAGGAGGCCATTAACACCACTGACTTCTCGTTCTCGCACTCCAGCCGCAAGGCATGGAGTACCTTGAACTAGAGATGCACCGATCCACTTTTTTCAGTTCCGATACCGATTCCGATACCTGAATTTGGATATCTGCCGATACAGATACCAATTCCGATACTAGAGCTCTTGAATAGTATTATTACTGTACGTGAGGCTGTAATAAACACACAGATACTGTACAAATACTGTACAGCAAAAAACTATACAACAAATTTATTACATTTAAATGTAATAAACAAAGCAAGTTATGTCAAATACAAACTGGTAGTAATAGGAAGCAAATTGCAATGGCAAGTCCTTTAACATTTTGAAATACTTCAAATACAAATCAAGTCCACGGCAATGTATTATCAATATTCATAACTTATAATAAACATCAGAAACTGATTGTATGGAATCTGGATCGGTATGTGGATCGTGACGTCAGGCCGATATCCGATAGGTGAATTACGTCAGTATTGGAACCCGATACCCATATTGGATCGGATCGGTCCCAACTCTAAATATAGGACTATAGTAAACATCAGTGAGACATATAGATGATGGCAAGACCTGAAAGACTGGAAGGGGCTGAAGACTGATGCCCAACTTGATTTATTTCTGCTAGACAGGTAATTAGCTGTCTATGATCACTGTTATTATGCACTTCTGTTTTTATCAAACGTTTTACAACAAAGTGCCACTATTTAGCCAACTTTAGAAAGCTAGTAGTTGATGTAGCTAATGTGTTATAGGTTTTCACATGGGCCGATTGCTCAACTCTGAACCGGGTATCGTTTATATATTTTTTCATTAGCGCTAGTTGTTTTTTTTTTGTTCACAGTCTTGCTTTTATTTCTGTTTATTTGGTGTCACTGCTAAAATGTGGAACCCCATGAGCAACAGACCTAACTGACTGGCTGACGACCGTTTTTTTTCCTGTAATTAGACTCAGCCACCATTCTCTCTCCTATCAAGATCGTATATGCGCAAAGGGACAGGGGGCTGAGCGGTGCTGTCAAGGAGGAGGTGGAGTTTGTTTATTGTACATCTTTGAATCCATGGAAGGCTGAAGGAATTTTTTTTTTTAGAAATTCAATTCAAGCACTAGCAGTAGTGACAATGACGCATAGAGGCTCATATTAGTTCAGTCAATATCTGGTATTAGTTGTTAAAACACCAAAACAATTTACACTGTGTATTAGGAGCATACAGTATATTTGTTAATATTTGAGAAAACCTTATCAAAAAGTGTGCGAACAGGATATTATCAGATATGTCTCAATTTCAGATGACCATTTCTAAAGATCTAAAAATGTAATTTGTATCAGTTCTAAATAATGTATTATTGAATAAGAAGCATCAACGGAGTAAAAAATGTATTAGTATTAGTCAGTCATGAGACAACAACAGCATCAGTCAAATAAAATGTTACCTGGCTGCTGTCAAAACTAGTTTCTCCTCTGCCATATTCTCTGTGTGCCAAAGGTCCTCTCTCAACTCTGCCACGACCAAGTCCAGGAGTGTCTTTGCTGGGAAACCCTGGAGTCAATGTATCTCTAAGCCCCAGGCTCTGCTTCTTGGCTTCCTTGCTGGTAGCCGGAGTGGTTGGGGCAGAGGAGGAAGGGGGGAGCAGTTCCTTGCTTTTGTTAGTGTTAACATGCAGAGGTAGGAAGTTGAAAGGCTTCTTTTTCTCTCCACCCAACTGCCGCTGGTTGTTAGCAGCTGTGACACGCCCCTGGGAGTCACTGCCAATGCTCCTCTGAGGCAGAAAAGAAGACAGTCAGACAAATCATCCCTCAAGATTCCAGTATAAATTAAAGAATCATACTGCTGTTAAATGTTTCGCTCATCTCAATGATTTTCCTGTGACATACCCATATAGATTGTGCAATGTATGTGTTGTTAAGCTAAAAAAAAATCAGTCACATTATACATCCATGTAGACCACCTGCAGTCCCACATTAAAGACCCAGCACCCAAAAATTTTTGAATGACAATATCCACAAACTGCAGAGTGGAACCTCAGTCTTTTACCTTTATTGAATCAACCATATTTTAAAGGAAGGCAATACCACAAAACAACAATTTAGTGGGTCCATAGGTGAACATAGTGCTTCCGAACATAGTGCCAGAGCTTCCGATTGGAAATACCAACTCTGCTGATATTTTTGTTTTCCTAAATCTGGGTTTGAGGATTTGTAATGTCAAAATTGCATCATGAATCTTATCATGGTGATTTTGAAGACGCTGATTGGAAGATGCTATTTTGTTATGGGATGACAGCAAAACAATAGCAAATTAGCTGGTGAACTTATTTCCAAAAGCTGGGCTAACTATCGCTTCTGATTGGAATGCCACTGTAGGATGTGTTGAGAGCATATGCTGCAACGACTGGGACCTTTTTTTTTTTCTTGAATCCTTGGCTGACATTGAAGAACAGATTGTGTGTTACTCATCATCAACGATTCAATGCATGCAAGGACAGCTGAGTTTCAGAAACATTCCTACACAACCAACAGGATAAACTGGCGAAAGAGAAAGACATCAGCCAGACAGAGAGGGCAAATGACTAAGGGCTCAGATATACTTGCTGCGAGACGCGTACGCATGCATCATGGCTGCCTCGCGTTCCCTGCGTGGGTGCCCTAAATTCAATATCAAATCAATTCAATATCAAATCAATTAATAATGCCTGGTTACGCTGAAGGATGAACTAATCATCAATCAATATCAAATTGATTCATAATACCTGGTTACTCTGTAAGATGAAGTAATCAAACCGACGCAGGACACGCGAGGCAGCCATGATGCGTACTTAACAGCACCTCACAGCAAGTATATCTGAGCCTTAACAACTATGTCCTTTCAACTGGCTAAACTATGCCAACTTGACAAATATGATACTCAACATAAACATTGGCAATATTAAGCTGTTGTTTATTAACTGGCCTATGGACTGTGCGTGTGTAATCATATGCACTTAATTATGCTTTGTCTAAGACAATTACTTTTTTTGGTCACAACTGCAAGGGACAGGCATGCTTGGTTCCTTTTTCTCTTTCTAGGCCAGGTCCAGCTAAGTCAGCTAGCTTACTCTGCAAAGCAAACAATGTTTTTCTTTCCTCTCCTGCCTTAGTTGGCAGCACCCCTTTTTTTAATTAGCCACACACTGGCATAATGCCATTGGTCTAGGTGGGTGTCTAGTGCTCAGTTGTTGTGTTGGCTCCAAAAAATAAGGATGCATCAGACATGACCGGAAAGCCCTCCCTACTTCAATAGGTAACCAATCAAGGTAACCAATAGGCAGCCGGGCAAGTCAGTGTGAACCTAAGTAGCTCGCAACAGATAACATGAAGGTTCTTGAGACGGTGAAACCTATAAATACCCACAGATACCTACCCTAACACCCCCCACACTGCTATAAATTGGCCTTTAACCATCCTGGTGTTAGCTTCTCTTAAGACTAACACATTACTTTTCATTTTAATTAATGCAAAGTATTTATTACTTTGTGTGATGCTGTCATCTGACCAAAATGTCAGTGACACATTTGCCTCTAAATGAGTGCCAAACAGTTGAAAGTGTTATTGGCAGCAGTCCCACAAATGCTTTTCACCTCATCCAGGTCTGTGAAATTGATCCTCTGACGCAGCCTGTCCAGCTCAGCCTGGTCCGGGACAGACATCTGCGTGGTGTACTTTGTATGTGGAAAGGTATGAGGTGTGCGTGCTCTCCTTCGGCCAGTCCCAGGAGTCGATTCTGGGGAGATGTCATTTGTCAGCCGGCTCTCCGCCACTGCAGTAGACAATTTCTTCCTATTCTTCTCTGAGGAGCGGTTGGCCTTCTTCTGCTGCACACCCCAGTCCTGATCAACAAGAAAAAATAATTCACCTTCACGGTTAAATTTACATTATAAATTAAGAAGCTATTTACAGCATAAACTGTAGCAAAGTTACAAAATGATAGTGAAATTGAGGTACTTTATCAATGAAGCAAGTGATGATAAATATATTAATTTAATTTATTTCCTCAGACACAAATCATTACACCAAGGATTATAGAGACCCTTGACAATAAATGGAAGACTGTCTTTACTACAAGATGTCTCTAATGACAGGTCCACCCTGTGCCAGTAAGTGTTTTTGACCAAATAAGTGTGCCTCTACTTCCTATTAGGCTCTGCCCAGCCCTTACCATGTTATTGAGCCTATCCTCCAGACTGCCATTGTTTACAGTCCAGAGATGCAGCTCCTGCTTCTCTGCACCATCATCAAAAGGAGTGCCCCCAGTTGCCATGTCATGCACTTGCAGGGTGCTGGAATTCACAACAATATACATATTGGTCACAGAGAGACCATAGAACAACAAACACAAGTCACACAATCTTACTATAAATCAAAAGTATTCTTATAAACACGTATACATATACAACAATTTTACCATTAGACAAGTGTGGAGAACCCTCTAACAGTGTGGAGGTGTGTACAAGACAAACTAACAGTCACTAACGTTTAACTAGGACCTACCACTACATTAGACTTTGCAGTAAACTTAATAGTTTACCTTATAATCAGGGAGAGCTAGTAGTCAAACTGTCTTATTATTACTATTTACTTCAGAATTGGGTAGAGGAGTAGCTTGCTAGCTGTTAATAAAGAAGAACGGTTAACCACGAGTTAGAAACGAATATATTAACCTCTCGGGAGATCGTTTTATGAAGGCAATTTCTACAATAAAAACTCCCAATAACGCAATAATAATAATTCCTTACCGACAGCGCAGATAACAGATAACAATTCAGTTGCAAATAGCTCGATTACGTCGGTAACGTTGATGTTATGAGGTTAGTTTTCAGGGTGATTGTGTTCGTTGCTGTCCGTTGGTTTCAGTCCGTTGCCTACACAGTGTTTGCGCGCGTGCATGAGTATCCCCGCTCGGGTTCCCGGGGAAAACACAAACACCACGCAGCGCGAGCTCACTGCTAGTAGTACTAGCTTAAATTAGAGCACTTCTCCACATTTCGAAACGCTTACTTTCCATAATAGTTTAGCCCAACTTGAACTGCCGCGTTACTAAGCAACGACACTAGCGATCTAAAATATTGTCATGGATAATTAAGGTTGCCTGACAAACTTACCCAACTGTTAACACGAGCGACCTACTGTGGCTTGGTTCCAGAATCGCCATGGCAACACATCATAACGACGTATGGGAAGCACCGCAAGCTAAAGTCTGTGTCCATATGTCAAATATCAACCCAACACTAATATTAACCAACAGGGGGAAAAGAAAACGGAGCGAACAAATGCTCACGACAGTCATCCCTCTGGCTAACTGATGCTAGCTATTACAGTTATCTTGTTAACATTAGCCACAAAGCTAGATGAAATAAGTTGGAAGCACGAGCCAGCTAGTTACCTTAGCCTAGCTAACGTTAGCTAAGCTAACCCCCAAAACAGCTCTCCGTGGCGCAGTTTGGCCTCGCCTGGCTGTGCTACGACTGGACGTTCATAGTTTCAACAAACAGAAATGTCGTGGAAAACCTATGAAACTATATAACGTCAGCTAGTTTATTCGTTTACAACTGCGCTAGCTAGCTAGCTAGCGGTCGGAAAACAGGAAACATGAACATTACCACTCTCAGACTGTCGTAAAGAATATCCAATCCTTCATATGTTTCACGCTCCGTTCACCGGCTTCATAAAAGCTACCTGGTCGTAACAAATTGTGTTATATTAGTGACTGGATAAGTGGTAATGTCTCATCCGACTTAACGCTAAAAACACTAACGACCTTTCTCCCATGGTCCTGATATACACCCGCCGATCCTGAAGGGGTCAGTACGCACTTTCTCCCATGGCCGTATACACTCCCACCAGAAGGCGGCAGTATGGACACTATGCAGCCTTAGTCTTGGTCACGTGACCCGTTAGACAACAGGAAGTGTTTTGTTCCGCGAGACGGCCAGACGTCGTTTTCTGTTCGTTTGTCGAGTTATTGTAAACGGTGTCGTTATGTGCCATCAAGGTTAACTGAACTGAAGAAAATCTGAAAAAGCTTCGTTTGTTCTGCCTTGTCAACGATTAACGTAAGTTCGCGTTCAAATCTGCCATTTTGCGACATAAGTGAGTAAGCTGCGTTGTTAGTTAGCTGCTTAGCTCGCAGGCTAACGTGTTAGCTAATGCTCCTCGAGACTGTAGTGTTATAGAAAGTATATTTAAGCGTGTTTTTTGTTTTGTGTTGAAAACAGATAACCTTAAGAGGCAAGTTATGGGGTCGTCCAAGAAACACAAGGAAAAGAGTCGCGATAAGGATGCCGAAGAGCGTCGTCGGGAACACAAGAAACATCGCCACAGGGACCGAGACAGAGACGCGGAACGAGGCGGGACTCGGGACAAGGAGAAGAGAAAACGATCCAGGTCCAGGGAGAGAAGTGGACGGGAAAGTCGTGGGAAAGGCGAAAGGAGCACCGGGGAGCCACGAGTGAAAAAGGAGAAAGTTGATCCCGGATATGAGGAGAGTACGGAGATTGTACCGCAGTCTGCAGGCGGAGACGCGTCGCTCAGCATCGAGGAGACCAACAAACTCCGAGCGAAGCTGGGTCTCAAGCCTCTGGAAATGAATGAAAACAAGAAGGAGCTCGGCACAAAGGAGGAGCCGCTTGTGGCAGAGACCATCAACCCCGTTCATATCAAACAGCAGAAAGAGATGAGAGAGAAGCTTGCAGCAATGAAAGAAAAACGCAAGTTGAATCTTAAACTGGGAAAAGTGAAGCCCCTAGCAGGGGATGACTGGCTGGATGACACAGCTGCTTGGGTGGAGAAAAGTCGAAGACTGGCAAAAGAAAAAGAAATGGCTGAGAAAAGAGCCAAACTTCTGGAAGAGATGGATGAGGAGTTTGGTGTCAGCAGTCTTGTAGAGCAAGAATTTGCACAAAAGAAGAAAGATGCCTATACATCTGGAGATCTAAAGGGACTCACAGTACAGCACAAGATTGAGTCTTTCAATGAGGGTGAGACAGTCATCCTGACATTACAAGACAAAGGTGTACTTGAAGAGGAGGGAGATGTACTTGTAAATGTGGGACTGGTGGACAAGGAAAAGGCAGAGAAGAATGTAGAGTTAAAGAAGAAAAAGCCAGATTACAAGCCATATGAAGAAGAGGAGAGCGTGGATGACATGGCTATGATTAAACCCCGCACTGTGCTATCAAAGTATGATGAGGAAATTGATGGGGAGAAGAAAAAGAGTTTCCGGTTGAGTACAGGGGGCTGTGCTGAAGGGGAACGAGAGCGGGAGCTCCAGGCCATCAGAGAGACTCTACGTAACCAGGCCCAGTCCTTGGACATGCCTGCTCTCACTATTGCCTCAGAGTACTACACACCCCAGGAAATGGTGGGCTTTAAAAAAACAAAGCGACGTGTGAAGAAGATTAGAAAGAAGGAGAAGCAGACTGCAGAGGAACTTCTCCTTGATGACACTCGCAGCACTGATTTTGGCTCCAGGTCACGTGGTCGAGGCCGCAAGCTTGAGGACGAAGAAGGCCAGGAGGAAAAGGAAGAGGGGGGCGATGTGGCACAAGATGTTCCCAAACTGTCCGATGACATCAGGATGGCGGAAATGGACATAAGCGACGAAGAGGACTTCATAGCTCCTGAGCCAGTTCTAATTGAGGAGGACGAGGCAGAGCAGGAGCTGCAGAAACAACTAGAGAAGCAGAGGAAGCTTAAACAGAAGCAGCTTCTGAAAGACTCTGGAGAGAAAGTGGCAGAGAAGCTTAAAGAGCTTGACAGAGGTGACCAAGACAATGACCCAGACAAGAAGAACAACATTGTTTTCAATGCCACCTCTGAGTTTTGCAGAACTCTGGGTGATATTCCAACATACGGCCTTTCAGGCAACAGAGAGGACCAAGAAGAAATTATGGATTTCGAGCAGGAGGCTGAGCGAGATGATGCTGGGGGCTCAGACTCAGATATGGATGAAAACCTAGGATGGAGCACAGTTAACTTGGATGAAGAGCAGAAACAACCTGATTTCTCCACAGCCTCCACCACCATTTTGGATGAAGAGCCTATAGTCAACTCCGGCCTAGCTGCTGCCTTGATGCTGTGCAAAAACAAAGGTTTATTGGACACTCAAATGCAGAAGATAGCCCGTGTCAGAGCACCAAAGGGTGCCCTGCCTAATGATAACTATTGCATTGAGGACAAGATGACCATTGATGACAAGTACAGCCGTCGAGAAGAGTACAGAGGCTTCACACAGGATTTCAAGGAGAAGGATAGCTATAGACCTGATGTCAAGATTGAGTATGTGGATGAGTCAGGGCGAAAACTCACTCCAAAAGAAGCTTTTAGGCAGCTCTCACATCGGTTCCATGGGAAAGGGTCTGGCAAGATGAAGACTGAGAGAAGGATGAAAAAGCTGGAGGAAGAAGCACTGCTGAAGAAGATGAGCAGTAGTGACACCCCTCTAGGAACAGTGGCTTTGCTTCAAGAAAAGCAGAAGTCTCAGAAAACACCATATATTGTTCTTAGTGGGAGTGGGAAAAGTATGAACGCAAACACCATCACTAAATAAGTTCTGAGGAAGAGGGCATTATCTAAAACGCATACACATACACACAGGATATTTTATGTAAGAGTATTGACTCAATTTGATTCTGATTCCCTGTTGCAACAAGCTGATTGTTATAGTTAAGCATGAAATAAAATGAATAAAAAGGATAAATGTGTCTTTGTGTTGCTAGTTTGCAAGGTGAAGAGTAACTCAGTAGCTAACTATCAGCATCTTTAAGGAAACATTAAGGTAGTTTGCCCCAGAAAAGATTCAGGGCAACTGGTGAGAAAATATTTTATGGTGTGAAATTATAAATTGATCTAGTAATAGTGAGTAAATGAATGAAGGATCCTATATACTGAGTTTTTTGTCAGATAATCTTAAATGTAAAAAATGCATTTGGATACTGATATGAAGTATTGATTTTTCAAGACATTGAGTAACATGTCTAATGTTTTTATCTTTAAAGATGACAAAATTACATTAACAGAATGTCTAATATAGATTCTCTTCTATTTCCCCAGGAAGATTACATTTATACTGTATAAGTACAAGAATTTAGACAGCAGACCATGTATGTGTGCGGATGTAACCAGAGAGGCTTACACCCAATGTATGCATTCCAGAATAGATTCACATCATAGATTTTACCAGGTTGAGAAATTTCTTCTAAATTTGCTGTTATGATTTGTATCCAATAGATGGCAGCCGAAACAGTAAACTAGACGGTACATTTAGGTTTCGGCCAACTACTTATCGTGTCCTCTCAAAAAATGGTGTAGATGTGTCCCGTTTGTTTTGTTTTACTTCCAACACTAATTTACAGTACAAGAATGCATTCCCTCCATCTTAAAATCGGATTACAGCGCTGACATCCATCCAACTACTCTCATAAACTTTCAAATACAATACGCGCTGTTTCTTCTGTTAACACTGTGTGTGTGTGTGTGTGTGAGATTTTATCTGAATCGTGCATTGAGTAATAATTCATTTTATTTATAAAGCGTATTTCTAAAACCCAATGTGCTGTACATAAAAAGCAAATATAAAAGCTATCAGATAAAAACATTTAAAAAATCAAACCGGAACCTTCGTTGGAGGAACGGGGTCAGTCGGACACGTGATCTCGTTGCTCCCACATTGCTAAGTAATCAGCTACACCGACGCTAGCATCTGTTAATGTAACACGACCTGCAATACCTTTTGATGGCTGAGGTCTAAGCCTAACTACGGTAACTAGCACGAATATAATTATTGACATTTATAAACATATCTAACTTGCAATGAAAAAACATCTACAAACGTGAAAACGCGAACATAAGTGTGTTTTGAAGCTTCTAGCGTCAGCTCGTTTGACAGCTTCCTGTTGCCTCAGTTAGCAAGCTAACGTGCCAGTGACGGACAATGTTTAAGTAGCTTTGATGTCTTTCCTCCCTCGAAACACCCGACATTGTCTAAGGTTTGTTTATCTAATAAATGTGTATTTCAAGTAAAAAAATTTTTTTGATTGGTTACGTTGGCTACTTTGTTAGCGCGCTGTTGTTTTCTATAGCACACGTTAGTCCCAAAGATTTGCTGTAACGACGTGACGTTAGTTAAACAGATTATCTGAGACTAGGAGTCATGGCAGCACTCCAGCATTAGGATGGCATGTATCGTTTAATGCCGAATCCCAGATACATTGGCTGAAATATTGTTCGCCTACCGACATTTGAAGGTTGTTCATGTCAAATCTCCATTCAGACTTTTTGCGTTGTAAACAGCAGTAGCATGTGTCCCAACCAGCTCCCATTAATGTCACGGTGGAGTGGAGCTGACTAGCATGTTAGTCTACTAGTCAGTAATTAGCAATGGTGCAGCATCACAGTAAACGGTCGCGCAATGTGTCGTCCATCATACTACAGTTCTGCACATTGCAAGTCATGTATGGCATGTGTCAAATGTTGACTGAATATGTCTAGAATTGTGTGATTCCTCCATTTATTGTTTCAGCTCGTTATAAAAGCAGCAAGCCAGGTGAGATTGTCCCCCCATAGCAATGCCTTCAAGATACAGAAGCTGTCTTTCTTCTAATTGCCACTCAGTCTAAAACAAGCCTAACTTGACATGTTAGTTAATACAATATGAGCGTGAACAACTTTCTGGTTTCAAATCAGTAACCAGTTAACCGGTTTGGGTTTACTGGTGTATGATAGCGGTAGTACAGGTTGTAGTTTTGTACCCACACTATCAGGCTGTCATATACAAACCATAAATGTAATGTAAATGTCTGCTCACAAGTGTTAAAACAACTGATGTTTAACACAGGGAGTAGTTGACCAATCAACGTAGTGCAAAGAAATTGCAGAGCATGATTAGGTTTCTCATCTCCACAGGCCCTAACCTCACTCAGTGAAGCCACTGGCTGTTGTGATGTCAGAGCCTAAGCCTCCCACTCCTACCCCTGGAGACACCTACAAGGGTTGGCTTTTCAAATGGACTAACTACATAAAAGGTTACCAGCGACGATGGTTTGTTTTAAGCAATGGTCTTCTGTCTTATTACAGGTAAGACTCATCATTTTAGTATAACTTTTCTAGCTTTTGGCACACTTATGCCCTAATGGAGTCATGTCACCCACAATCGGCCATTACATGACCTCAACTGTTTTTCCCCCTAGTTTTTGTGTTTGTTTTTCAAAAAAATGCATAATCTTTAAGGACCAAAGTCAGAAAAAAATAACCATCAGTGATGAGAACACATTCCAGGGACAGCGAATGTCAGAGGTTGACTATATATGGTATCAGGTCGTAGTGAGCATACGGTAAAACAGGTAAAAACGGAATATTGTAGATAAATAGGAACTGGGGAGGAGGAAGACTTATCCTGCGGGATACAAAATCTTTGTTAGATGATAAATAAGTGCTTTTTTTAACTAAGTCTTAGTTTAGTGTCAAGTAGTTGGGGATTTTCTTTGAATATCAATACCTTTTATCTATCTATCATCTATCTTTGTTGAAATTGGACTCAAAGGCTGTATCAGTGGAGCTCATCTGACTGCCGACCTTGCATCCTTATATGAATCACTAATGTCTTGTGCACATTTGCTTTGGGTAGCTGTGGTCTTAAAGTTTGTGTCTAAAATAGTGCTGTTACTTGCCCAACACATTTGAATCAGAATGAGGTTTTATGGTATTTAAAGAATTATGATAGGGGCTTTCTCTTGTACAAGAAACATTTCCCTCCAGATGTACTCCAGATTGTTGGTTCAAAAAGTGCATCAACTATTAAACTCCCTCATTCTGTCTCTCTCCAGGACCCAGGCAGAGATGGGTCACACGTGCCGGGGAACCATCAACTTGGCCACAGCCAACATTGCTGTGGAGGACTCATGCAATTTTGTCATTTCCAACGGCGGTGCACAGACCTACCACCTGAAAGCTAGTTCAGAGGTGGAGCGCCAGCGTTGGATCACTGCTCTGGAGCTGGCCAAGGCAAAGGCTGTCCGCATGCAGGCCGAGTCTGGTAAGGGAGAGGGAAGAAGAGTGGGCATTTGGAAATGCATAACAAAGCTTATACAGTCCTGCAGCTTGTTACACCATGTTTCTATAATGTGCACATGAAGCATTTTCTCACGATGTTCATCTTTGTTTTTGGTCATATTTTCTCTTCACTGTCCTCTCCCTCAGATGACTCGGGTGATGATTGTCCTGCATTGCCCCCTACCTCAGGACAGGGTGGAGGCTGTCGTAACTCTGAGGTCCAGTCCACACTACGCACACTAGGCAGCAAGGTGGAGGACCTCAGCACCTGCAATGACCTCATTGCCAAGCATGGCTCTGCCCTCCAAAGGTCAGGGATCAATGTGTCACTCAGTGCTGTGGAAAAAAATATCACTAATACAGTATACCAAACTCCTTCACAGCAGTGCAGATAAAAGGAAAGAACAGAGCTGGAGTGCAGGCTCTATTAAAACTGTTAGTTATAAGTCATGACCAAAATTTATACATTGGTGACAGAAGTATGCATCCACTACCAACTTTTTTTCTTGGCTGTGTAAAAATACCAATTGAATTTAGAAGCAGGGCTGCAGGAACTGATTTCCCCCCCATATTTTGCTCTACCCCCAGGTCCTTGTCAGAACTTGAGGGGATTCGTCTAGGAGTAGACATGGGGGAAAAGATCAGACAGGTTACAGAGAGGGCCACGCTGTTCAGAATCACCTCTAATGCCATGATCAATGTAAGTTACCCAAGGGTTATTTTCTCAGGTAGGCTAAATGTTATTGCTGACTCGTGTTCTTGCTGAAGTGTTGCTCTGGGATATGCATGTTCCCTCCAGGCATGTAGAGACTTCCTCACCCTGGCCCAGGTCCACAGTAAGCGCTGGCAGAAGGCATTCCAGGCTGAGAGAGACCAGAGGATAAGGTTGGAAGAGACTCTAGAGCAGCTGGCCAAGCAGCACAATCACCTGGAAAGGGCTTTCAGAGGAGCTACAGTACTCGCCCCTTCGTTGAGTAATCCTGCCATAGATAAAGGTAAGGCTCAGTCTCATTAACATCGGTCTAACTTCTGACCTCGTTTAACTAATAAATTAATTAAAACATTAATGATATGCCAGATTCACATTTATTCCTCTCCATCCTGCTGATGCAGCAGAAATTAGGTCTGAGCCGCTTGACCACAAAAAAGGAAAAGTAGTCAAAAAACTACTGCTGGGGCAGAGTCCATTTTGCCATTTGTGACCAAAAGTACTTGCGGTTATAGTCCTATTTTCAGCTTTGGGCCTTGGAAGTAGGTTACATGAGCCCTGATTATTGTAAATTAAGTAGTGGTGGGTAGTCTAACTTTATTAATTGTAGCAGACACTAGACGGGTAACCATTTTATGCCATAACCAATATAATATACATTTCTTTTTTTTCTTTGTTATGTTATACCATAGTATGTAGTTTTTTCTCCATAGCACTTCTTTAATTCACATCAGCTGTCTCTGTTTGGACTCCATAGTTCAACTGAGAATGGTCAGATGAAAATTGCAAAAAAGCTATTAAAAAGCACAGTATTTGTTCCAGATGCTTGCTTGACCTGATTAATTGACATACCACTAATTAACACTGTTAGCATAGTGCCTGATCTGGTACAGACCTGAAAACAAGTAGTTTTTCTGCAAAGACTATTTTTTGTTTCTTCTCTGGCTGTGAACAGTGTGTTCAGATTGTGTGTAATTTGGTCCAAATAAAACTTTCATATTTTTAACATACACCATTTCCCCCCTCACAGTACTTTGTGATTGTGTTTGTGGTTCCCAGAAATAGGGGCTCAGTGAAAGCTCTCTGTTTGTTCCTTCTCTAATTTTAATCTCATCACAGATGTGCAGGCATTGTGCCCCTTTGTGCCCCAGGATGTGCCCCTGATCGGGGCACATCCTGGTGTCAGAGTTTGTCCTAGTGTTTTCATTTGGATTTCAGTTTATTGGAGGAGGTTGCCAGGTTTGTTCAACACAAGTAATATTGCCCAAAAACAAAGACATGTCTATTGTCAGACAATCAACAAAAATCGAAGAATAGTTAAGAGATTTATTTTTGGCCGGGTCAATTCTTGTTTCTATAAATGACAATGGAGAGTGTTTCTTTGGGGGACACAATGAAAATACTATCATATACACATAAGATACATTTGTTCTAGGCATGCTTTAGCTGAGGCCAAAACTGCCATGCAACAAAATAAGTTGAATGTCACTACACATTAAACTAAACTACACATACACTAAACATTTCTTTATAGACAAGCTTTTTATAGACCTATCTTTTAACTTGTCCTTTTCTTTTATTATCTGTTTTTATTGTGGTGTTGTTTTTAGCGTTTTATTGTATTGTTGTATTATTATTGTATTATTGTGTTTTTCCTTTATTTGTCTGTGAAGGACTTTGTGACCCTGTGTTTTTAAAGGTGCTATATAAATAAAGCATTACTTACTTACTTACTTACTTACTATATTATATACAGTGAGTTTATTTCTGATTGATGCAATGAATGTTTA
>CABFOS010026614.1:0-14462 GCA_900660315.1 Diretmoides pauciradiatus
CTTTCCCCTCAAGTCATTACACCAGCGGCGAGCGGATGGAGGGAATGGATGGGGTTCGTTCCAACGTGGCGCTTCCACTTGCCTGACCATTCAAGGTCGAGGCGAGCGGATCGATAGACCAGAGTGATGTACGGAGAACAGGATAACAGAGTTTGTCGTCAGATGTGTGTGTCTGTGCAGCACAGGGTCAGGAGTAGTGTGTAATATCTCAGTACCTGACACCGACGCTAGATGTCAGTGGAATGCAGTGCAGCGCTCTTGTCAAGCTCCTTTGTCTTTCCAGCATCTCTGCATAGTAGAATAACTGCATGCATATTTCAAAGTCATATAATGTGTTTATCTACTAAATACCCTCCATTACATAGCTGCTATAGAGAAACCTCCAGTACACTATGAGGCTAATGGCTTCATGTGACATCAAGATGGAAATTTCAGTTGCTACACTAATGGTGTCATCACATTGTTGGACAAGTTTGTCAAAGCTCCTTTGTCTGTCCAATGGAATAAAAACATTTTTTATATATTTTTTATATATATTTAAAACGCATAATAGCATTACTGGATAAATACCTTTTTACACAACTGCTTAAGATGCACCTGTAGTATACAGTACCATGATTTCCAGCAGCCTCAATCTGACATCAAGACAGAAAATTCAGTTGCACGTTGCTGGAGATTGACGCCGAATCCTCAAGTAACCGCCTACAGTCCATATTTACAATTCAGATAAGGTGGCGAATGAGGCGCCATGAGGCGAAACGTGTCATCAAGATAGAAGATCCGTTCAAGATGGCGTCCGCAAAGTCAGGTCCTCAAAATGTAGATCCTTAACTTTCAACATAATCACATTAAACCACAACGTTACGATGTAGAATATTTATATCAATAAAACCATTTATCATTGGTATCATTACAAACTGACACATACAGTATAAATCCACCCCCCCTCTCCCTCCTCCTCCTCCTCCTCCCAAAGTCATTAATGTATCCTAGTGTAATATTATCACATGTTCTTCCTCTGTATCTAATCTAATTCATCAGTCTAATAGGTCATAATTAATTGCTCTATTATTAATCGAGTGATGTCATACCTACCTGCCTGGGGGCGAATTGAAGTGTCTATCACCAGGAACACTGCTTTTTAGGGTTGTGTGTTAATGTGTGGATGCTGCAATCCTGGTTTGAGTTTTGTCTGAGGCATCACGCTCGGCGGCAGCAAAAGGTCATCGGCTTTGACCATCTACACATCAGATTCATCACTTTTCGGCGTGACCACGTGAATTACCGCAGATTACCTCAGGTCAAAAGGTTCAAACATCATTGAGGAGGATATTACACCGCTGTGGGACATGAATATTTAACTGTCTCATTCGGATGATGTCCTAGATGCTCTTCCTTTGGCTAATTCGAGCCAGAGGAGATGATGATTAGCCTCGCGACAAGGCTAACGAGCCGGGATGGATTGCAGTGGACGGCCATTGAATATGCCAATGGCGAAGAGTGAACTGTCTCATTCATGTTAGAGGTGAGTGAGGTGTTCTGGCTGGAGGGCGGGGCTTCAGACAGCCAGTTAAACACCTGAATGGTTCGTGTCCCAGGACATCCATGGATCAAGAGCCCTATTCTATGCAGTAGCTTTAGTCTAGTTGTGTCCTGTACAGGTTGTGTGTCCGTGACTGACATCCCTCCCTGCTCTCTGGAAGTCCCAGGACCGCAGCCAAGGTAACAAATCTCACACTTTGTTTTTTCAATCTGCCATGACTGTTTCAGCTCTGCAAATTAGCTCCTTTTTTCCATTAAATGATGATTCAACACCAGTGGCTGTCGACTTTATAGCTCGCTATAAAATTTCACAGCATGTAAACTCCTGGCAAAGCACTTTACTTTGCTGAGGACTGGAGGGACAAAAGAAATACGCAGATCTGTATCGTAAAACAACACAGTTTGGGAGGTTTAGACATTAACACAGTAAAGACTACCTCAGATATATACATTTATATATATATTTATATATGTATACATACAGAAACACTCATGCTCACACACACAAACACAAATGCATATTTTAACCACGTTGTCAGTGCTGGCGCGGTTATCATTGTCAGCCATCTGCCCCTTTGTTTCAAGCAGCATTGTAACCTTTCCCAGTGTGTGTGTGTGTGTGTGTGTGTGTGTGTGTGTTCTGTGAGTCTGTGGGGTTGTGTGTTATCACTGGCGCGCATGCCTGCTTGTATATCCAGTGTATGTTGTGGCTGCCAAAAGTCCATTTGGTTGGGGAGTATTGCCAAGGTGAGGTGGAGGTCAATTCAACCCAGCTGAACCACTGAACAGCACTGAGCTGAGCCGCTGCCAAGCCTGGCACACCAGTGAATAACACAGTGTCATCATCTGGGTAGAAAACCTCAGTGAGGATCGGGCTTCTCAATGTTAGGGGCAAATACAGATTCATCATCTGAACATACTGTATCACGTTTTACCATCACGTGACGTATTTCAATTAGAGATATTGTAAAAAAAAAGAAAAGAAAAAAAAAGGTTTATTTACTTTTGACTTTCACATTTTTTCCCGACTGGGTTACATCTGGATTCAAAAAGATACTTCCCTCTCTTTCCACACAGAATTGGCGGTCACGGCTGTTTTTCTGCGCGAGGCCAAAGATGCTCGGTCCCCACTGAGCGTTCCTGCTTTCATCCTTGGATCTGATCAATAATGGATGGAACTCCCACAGCCTCGCAGGCACGGAGGACAGGGGGAAAAAACTTGGAAAACCAGCCACAATTCTGCCAGCCCGGAGCGCTGTGCCAGAGCCTGGGTCGCGCTCGGCCGCCAATTAGCGACAACATTATAGAGTTGCTCGCTGGGCGAGGGTGTTTGGAGGCGCCCTCAAAGACACACACACACACACTGTGACAGCCACCTCTGGAGACCCGCTGACCTACTCCCCTAACCACTTTATTGATCTGCGAGCCAAAGATGTGAAAGCCTATTGAGGTCATCATTAATGTTTCATCATATCCAGAAAATGTCAAATGTGGCTCGGCAGCGCAAACACAGATGCGTCAGATGTTGTGGACTCACAAACACATTAGCGCGTCCACGAGATTCTCTGTGCGTCCGTATGAATGATACATGTGAAAGAGAAGGGATACCAAGTACGGAGGCGGGTATCAGATGCAGTGATGCAACCATTTCATCACCGGTTTGTACAGAGGCCGTCACTCCCATTTCTTAAAAGTCCCCGCGTAGAGCTGTGTGTTTTTTCTGAATAATCAAACATCCCCCATTCTCGGTCTTCAAGTATTGGGATAATGTTTCCAGCGGAGGATAGAAATCTGATCTGTGTATGCACATGCCGCCTATTTGATGCTTTCAGTCCATGCAGTTGCCCTTTGATAAATATTGTAGCAACACACACACACACACACACACACACACTATATACATTAACTATTCCAGTGGGACGCACATGCATGCTATCCCATGGAAGCAGACCAGTCAGGCACGCAGCGGTGTGGTTTTTCCAGACCGCTTAAACAACCATACATGTACACTGATACTTCAACCTACCGTAAAGCTACAGAGGAGAAGCATCAGCCAGTTGCTTCCCTGCAGTTCTGGGAATGACATGATAACTCTACCGTTGTTTTTCTAATGGGCAACCCGTGTAGTTTTTTTTTGAGGGGCCGCTCCCTGACCCCAAAAGCACAGAGGCCCTTTGAAAGGCGTGGATTTATGGGGAGGGCCAAGCACAGGCTATAGCGTTGTGTGGGAACCCCCAGACGACACCCGACCAGAGGGCATAAATTTGACTTTATAGGGGGGATCGTGCTGGGCCCTTAAAAATTAAAGTGCCCAGATTCCCATTTAAGGCTGAACATGAACACCCGCTCTTTGTTTTCACTCCTTCTTTTACTCTCCGGCGTCATTATGAACATCAAAATAGAGGATTTATGGTGGTAACACGGTGTGTAACTGTCATATTGTTCATATCATTTATATAATTGTTTGTTCTTCTTAGATTAATGTCAGAGTTGAGTTGTATTTGTTATTCGTACTATTATTTTGACATCTCAGCTCCAAGTCATGTTTAAAACCTCGTTGGTCTGTTCTCGCGGTAATTCTTCTTAACTCAGACCGGGAAGGAAGTGGCAATTCGAACTGCCTCTCAGCTGTGGTGAACGGTTACGCCGATCACAATGGTCTTTAATGATCATAAGCATACAAAGAAGACATGAGGACAATTCCCGTTTTAATAGCATGCAGCCAACGAGGTATTTGGTTTTGTTTGTGTCTATTTTTCTTTGTGTGTTATGTGTTATCGCACCTGCTATACCTGCCATTGTATGTAAGCTAAACGGCCGCCATATTTTCTTTGTTTGTCTATATTGTTAGTCTAGTTTCCACAGTTGAATTGGAGGTTGAATTGGAGGTTGATTTGGAGATGGATTTGAAGATTCAGCAACAATAAACCAGTTGAAGAAAGCCACTTGTTTCTGCCTGTGCTACAAGGGAATTATAAGGTGCATTTCACATTTCACACACAGCATACGGACGACGGGGCCTCACCTACAGTGCGAGAAGACACCAGACCTTACCTGGGCCCGTGATCTTGTCCCTCTCCTCTCCACAGTCCCGGGGTCTGATTAGACCGGGGGCCATATCTCTAACTGAACAATGACTTCATGTCTCTAGAGTTAATTATCTGTCTGTTCCATACCATGGAGGAGAATGAATGAACTCCAGTGCTGCGTTCCATACATAGGCCACACTAATGTCCATTCCATATAGGCAGTTTAAGGCAGAGGCAACGAGACAGCGCTATTAGAGCAATGTAATGAGTTTACGTATGAGTAATGGCCATACAGTGAGTCGCCCAGCGAGATCCCGGCCTCCACACTCCTTCTGTCCTGATCCTAGCAGAGCAAACCTCCCACTCATACTGTTGGCTGCAAAATTAGTTTAATTACACAACTTCCGTGTAAAGATTGGTTAAACTATCTGCATGTGTGTGTGTGTTGGACTAATGCATAGGTGCAGTGCATTCATGTACATGCTACTGTACGGTGTGTAATCCCAAAGGGGCTCTCCCCTGCGTCCAGTCTGATACCTGTACAGTATATTACAGCGGCGGCCCCGGCTGTGATGCAGTGTGCGCGCTAGCCTTGCATCAGTGCTTTTAAACACCTCACCCATCATTCGACAGCACTGGTGTTTATTTAAATGGATTTTGCCTGCTTAGGCTGTAAAGAGAGAGAGCATAAAACACTGAGGGTGAGTGAATTACCAGCAATAAAGCTGCGAGCAGAGGCCCTTCGTGGAGCTACGCGGAGCCGAGCCAAACTAGGCCATGCAGGACTACCAAATCCCCAAGCCTGCCTCAAACAACAGTCTGAATTCCTGCTAATTGTCTCTCCTTGTCATCCCTGTTTACTCAAGCCTCACCACTCTTTCTGCCATAATGGATTCAGGGGTCTGACAAGCCATGTTTGATTGATTTCTCCCCCTGACCACTCAGTGGAAGGACTCCTGGCTGCATGCCAGCTGTACAATGGGCTGTCCCTGATGTGTGTGTGTGTGTGTGTATGTGTGCGTGCGCGGATGTGCATGCATGTGTGTGTGTGTGTGCGTGTGTGCGTGCCCAGATGGAGCCACTATAGCATAACCGCCACGCTATAACTCTACAGTGGGATACTGCGGCGTACAGCGATCTGCCCTGAGGGTGTCATTAACATTTAGAAACAGCCCCAGCATCAGTCACACTGCCTCTGCTTAGGTGTGTTTAACCTTTCTATATGGAGGGATACAGCACCCAGAACAGAGGGATTCAACAAAGAAATAGACCTGCTAGAATGAGAAGTATTAAAACAGTACAATATAGCAATATATTACCAGATGCATGATTTGGGTGTGAATGATTAGGACACTCAATGCAAAGCTCTACCTACAGTATCATCACCCGGTTGGGTTTTTCTACTCTTGCTTAAGAATTAGAAATGCAACACAATTACATAGACTTCCATTCTGTTCTATCAAGTCTGACTCTGCTGCGTTTCAGGTTTTATGTGAGTCAGGGCTGAACAGTTCCCAAGATGGATGTGCGGAGCTGTCGTCTCCATATCGCCTCAGTTGAGATGATAGATCCGACCCCGCACAGAGAGGTCAATTAAAGTTCACGGCTCTGGAATTAACTGGCATCGCACTTTCCCCTCAAGTCAAACGTCCTCCCGATGTTTACTCGAGTCTTACTCAAAGACTCAAGACTCCCGTGGCCGATTCGCCACGATGGATAGAGCTGGTGAAGAGAGTTTAAATCGTTGTTGTTGTTGAACATCTGCGAGATATGGATGTGTGTGTGTGTTTCAGTGAGGAGAGAGAGAGAGAGAGAGAGAGAGAGAGAGAGAGAGAGAGAGATGCTGGTGTAAAACACACAGGATTTGAGTTAAAAGTTTTAAGATAATATGTGTTGGCATTGACTGGCGGATCGAGCTTGCAAAGCATTAAAACATTGGCCAAAACAATGCCAATGTGAAATACTATCACTGGCTGCCCTGTGCTTTGGAACAAGATGAAGGGTGATGAGAGAAAGAGAAAGACAGTTTTTAAGAAACAAGTGGGAGAAATCAGGCTTTTGGTCATGAAAACGAGGGTAATAAATTACATGGTACCTGTATGTGCTCAAGGCAGGTTACTCGACTGTTTTCCAAATAGTTCGATTTTTTTTTAATGCTTCAAATTCTGTCACTGAACGATTGCATGAATCTTAGCTGGAGCTTGGTTGGTGGACCTTGAGCTCCACAGACATGTGAGGGTGAAGACAGGAGACTGGACAGACCACTCCTCTTAGCATTGTTTCTCTACTGAGACAGTTGGAAAATCGGAGAGGAACAATGGGAAGCTGCGGGAGAGAGCATTTTGACGGGATTCAATCCTAGGTCAGCAGGGACACAAGGGGTTGGACTACTCATCTCTGGTCACACACAGTTTACTATAAGTGACTACTAAATGAATGGCACTTCCTTATTGTGAGGCCCACATTTCCCTCTACAACCACATCCCTTCCCTTGTACCTAAATGTGAAAATGTCTTTTTTACGGGGAAAGTACTCCGTAAACAAACATGGGCCAATACTGACCCCCAAAAAATGTTGATGGCTTTTGTCAGTTTGGTGCTGGCAGACCCTCTCGTAGATGGAAGCAGGGAGACACACCCTAGTGTGAGAGCCTGACTGTTATGGAAACCACAAATAATATTTACGGCCATTCACTCAAACTCTCTTTGGACTGAAAACCTGGTGTCCATCGGGGGAAAGTTAGCGATAGCATTTGCCTGCAGCTGTGAAAATGTGAAGATGCAAACAGTTACTA
Organism: Diretmoides pauciradiatus; assembly: GCA_900660315.1. Classification (NCBI taxonomy): domain Eukaryota; kingdom Metazoa; phylum Chordata; class Actinopteri; order Trachichthyiformes; family Diretmidae; genus Diretmoides; species Diretmoides pauciradiatus. The sequence goes on from CABFOS010026614.1 coordinate 7,366, forward strand.
GTTAGGAATGAGGCTGGCTGCCAGAGTCACATACTTAAAAACTGTGGTTGAAAAGGATTTCTTCAAACTTTCCTCCCTTCAACCAGAGGAAGCTGCCAAACGTGAGCGTGTGTATGTATTTTTATTACCATAATTAGATTCACCAACAGTAGATTAAACCAAGTACCTTAATATTATCATAATTACATAATAGGAAGACATCAATGATAAACTAAGTGCTAATCACATGCCGTCTATTAGCATTCTTGATCTGTCTCCAATGGCTCTGCATCAAATATGTTGCATAAACCGACCCTGAATTTGTGTTGGAGGGGCGTTGTTTGAGAAAATCTTAGCACTGGCAGGTTTGAAAAACATGTAGCCTATGACCCCACCCCCCTCCACACGCGCGCACGCACGCACACACACAAACACGCACACACACACACCAAACACACCCCACCCACCCCTGCACCATGCCTGGAATCTCACAGACCAGATGTACAGTACCCACGATGCACTGCTCTACAGCAGAACACTGTCAAACACTGGGCCGTTGCCCTAGTGACGGCTAATGGTTTCCAGCTGGTATGACCAGAGATTCCCAGGACTGACGTATTTTTGGATCCTTTTGTTTTTGTTGCACTCCCATTTCTCAATCACTTAAATGTCAGATATCATGTGCAATAGCACAGGGTTTAATCCAAAAACACAAACTTGATACGCAATCCTGTTGTTTTTTATAAGGGGAAGGAAACCTTGTAGAATCACACTCTCCATATGTGTACACCTGCGATTGAGAGAGGGTAACTAAGACTTAGGGAATTGCATTCCTGAGAAGAGATCAGTTTAGATTGATTTGTGATTCATAATAGTGATCATAATATTTTTATTCTCCTCTACACAAGCTGGTGCTGGGAAATTCTTGGGAAGACACCGGATGACTGCAGATCAGAAACAAACTAATTCTGCCTTTGCAATCCAAGGTTTATACTGTAACTTAACTTGGGCATTACAGTACGTTGCATCACTAGAAAGGATATTGCTGTCTGCGGTATAGAGGCCAGACTGGCCCCTGACACCCTAGGGCCCTAGAAAGAACAATCTGGTCTGCATCATGGTCAATGTCTCCCTGTGGACAGATAAGGCCTTAGTGATGTTTCCAACTAGGGCTGTGGTCTCTCTCCTAGTTTTAGTGTCTTTTGTCTGCCTTTCTAAATGTTCAAAACAGAGTGAGTGAAAAAAGCAGCCTTGAATGAGGCCAGTGTATCCTGGCCTTGGTATTGTTCCCCAAGTTTGGCAAAACGGATCTTGTGACATGCACTCTCCTGGCTAGGGACAGAGCCGCCTTTGTGCTTCCCTTGTCTCATTCTTGTGAAACTTTAACATTATCCAATTGGGTTTTTTCTAATCCACAGTTGGAGTAATTCCCTAACCTTGAGGAGGAACAAGTGACATCAAACTGCCAATCAGAGCAACACAAATGAAGGGTAATTTCAAGTATGCGGAGACTGTTAGATCGTCAGTTCAATGATAGAAGACAAAGCAAAAAACAGGTTATGTATGTGTGAGAGTAAGTACTGTAAGAGAGGGGGTGAAAGGGGAAGCAGATGAAAAGGCAGACAGATGAACAGTAGCAGATGGGAGTGAACACTGTTCACACAAGAAATGAGAAATATTCCAATACAAACCCAAAAAACACTGCACTCAGAGGCAAAGCAGGAGGACTCAAGAAACACTCAACAAAATGGGAAGAAAGTAGACAGAGAGCGGAGAACCAACCAGAGAGGGAGTGAGAACGGTGGTGCTGAGACTGAGAAGGGTTCATGCTGCGGATGACACGTCGGGCACGAGCCGAGTATTCTGGGTAGAACAGGTGCATGATGGGAGAAAGGAGGAGAATGATAATGATAATAAAAGTAAAAGGAAAACAAGCAGACAGAAGATGATGTCCCACCTATAAGAACAACAGAAGGGTACCTGCAAAATAATTCGCATGTAAAGATGCCCAACTCAACATGTCAATATGGTGAATGAGGACCAGGAGTCCGTGACAATTTCACTGTAACTGAAGTTTGGACATCTTTCTATGGGTGTTGAAGCATGTGTGCTAACTTTTGAATCCCTTTTTAAAAACCATATGTGAAACAGGGTTTGTTTTCACTGCCTTAAACGTGGCCATGGAAAGGAAGCGTTTCTATGATACAGAAAGTAACAATCAGAGATAGGGCTCATACACCTCACACACTTCCAACTCCTAATAGTGTTTGTCTAGCATTTAGTTTTGTTTCATATGAACACTCTTTCCGCTTTTAAATAGCGGTAAAGTTAAGTGAACCATGTTGTTGATTCTGGAAAACCTCTTCCTGGTGGTTATTATCTGACTACATGGCTTAGTAATCACACTGTTATTGATTTTATTCCATTCGTCGCTGCTCTGCAGGATGCCTGATGTGTTTTTGTAGGGACAGTCAACTTCCTGGACTGGAGAGAACCCGTCCTGTTTCAGCCTGTGTGAAGGGGACTGACAAGTTGATTGTCAGGAGATAAGGATAGCACATTGTTTTTCAAGGGAGCTGTGTACATGACATACTGCCGTCTATACCCATGGATGGCATCATTCAAGTTTACTCTTCACCTGAGGAAATACAGGTTTACGTTTGAACAGTTTGCAATGCTGTGCAAGCAAGTCTTATCATTTGATGCAGCAGATGCTTTATAATACACAATTTTGTGAGGAGTTTCTGTTCTACAGTCACTGCCACAAAGATTTACATTGCATACAAAATGAAATAAAGCCCCAATGAGAAATAATATCTAGTGTCCTACAGATTTATGAGGATCCCAAAGAAAGCATATGGAATAATCATTTAAAATTAGCATCTGCAATGACTAATTTTAAGCAACCTATGACTAAATGCTAAAGCCACGAAGGCATTCTAACATTAATAAAAGTAGTGCAATGTTACTGTTGACACTAATGGATGAAGGCTGGACCAGATGTACTAGTGGCTGTGTGCTTCATAGGGAGAGACTGTAGCGGAAGACTTTTGTGCAAGGACTTATGGGAGAAATTTGGAGCCCGAGCTCTGTGGACAATGGCTGCTTTGTGACATGACAAAATTAAAATCAATGCCAATGTATTGGACTGTGTGTTGTCTCGGGATGTGTGTGTATATGTAAACAATAATTAGCAACAGCTTTATAACTGTGACATTCATTTGTTACACCGAGCTATAGTAAAACTAAATTCTGTGATTTCCTTCTGCTGTAAGTAAGGTAAACGATTAAAAACAGATTTTGAACATAACAGGATGATTTATGTTTATGTTGGTGCTTACCAGCCACTCGCTGGGCCACTAGGCCTTCTACATTGAACACTTCATCGGGCTCACTCTCTCTTTGTTGGGGTGATGCCGAGGCAGCGCTAGGGCTTCTCTGGGGTTCTGGGACCTCTGCAGATGGGGAAAGTGTGCTGGGTGGGTAGATGTTGATGGGCTTGAGCTGGAGCTGGCCAACTAGAGTGGTAGGAGTCTGCAAAGCAGGACTGGTTCCAGATGGTTCAGATATGTAACCCAGAGGTCCCTGGATAGGTGTAGGTTCTGGCGTACTAGGCTTCCCAGGTGACATCTGAACAGGTGAGGATTGGCGGGCCAGGCTTGACATGAGGCCAGTATGAATGGCAGCATCAGCCTGGTAGGAGGGCCTGGCTTGGCTCTGGGAGAAGGACGGCTGGGTGGTCACCACCACACTGTTCTCCTTCAGAGGAGCGCTCTGGGACTTTGGCACCAGTGGACGGCCTGGTTCCAGGTCTAACATGAGAAGGTTGAGTGTCTCAATCGACTGCTCAATCTCCTGCTGGGAGGCGCTGTGACGGTGGGGGAACTGTGGGAGGCTGTGGTGGCTTGGTATGAGTGCTGTGGGAGGAGGTGGACTAAAGCTGAGCCCCTCAGTTACTGGCTCCTCAGGTACGCCGAACTGCTGCCAAACATTGAGACCACGCTGGACAGCATCTCTGCTACTGGTGGTGCGGGTAGGAGCTTGTGGCATGGAGTTTGGCTCTGCACCAAATGACTGTGAGCGATACAGATTGCCATTCTGGCTGCTAATGTAATTTCCCGAGGACGGGGCTGATTCACTTTGCGTCAAAGTTACAGGTTTGTCCGCTATCCCAATCTGCAACGGGACGGTTTCCAGAGGCCTCTCTGTGACACTGCGCTCCAGATAGGGCACATGGTCTTGGCCATTGATGACCATTTCAGACTGGTAATACAGATCTGCTGGCGTGGCCCGGCCCTCTGTGGAGGAGAAGGTTCCTAGACTGTCCACGCTGTTGCCCTCTTGACTGATAGGCAGCTCATCATCTAAGATATCTGTCTCACGGTCGATGCTACTGTGCCCATTCACATGAACTTGGGCGGGCACCAAGTGAAGCATCCCTCCAACAGCTGAGGTAGGGGTGGACAGGTAGCCCTGTCGGTGCATGGGCCCCTCCAAGCCACTCAGCAGCTGCTCCAGCTCCTGTTTCTCTTGGGGACTGAGGGGCTGTTGGGCAGCTGGGGCTTGGTGATGAGCCGAGGGTGGCTCCTCACCTACAGGAACGTGTGGCTGGCTCACTGTGGATGCCTGAGGGGCTGCTGCCGCTTCATCTGTTCGGTCAGTCTTGATGGAGGCAGTAGAGTTCCCAGAGTCGCTGCTCACTGACAAGGCGTGGTCGACCGCAGGTAGAACATGGTCAACAGCAGTGGGTGGAAGGCCGTTTGCTGTGACTGTCCCATCAACAGACTCCTTCTTGCGAACTTTAGCGTAGAGGCTGCCGTCCAGAGGGCCTTGGGTATGGATGACTTCTAGAAAAGGAAGCAGAAGGAGAGAGGATCATTGTAAGCAGTCATATTTAAATTTTCAACAACCCAAATATTTGTAGAACTTGTGACTATGAGCCATGGTGCTTTAGGCGACACAGAATGTAGCTCATTATCTATCAAATCTAAGCACACCTTACTTATGAGGGCATTAAGGAGGAAAGAGTCAACAACTGTCAAAGAGAGAAGCAGAGGTATGGGGAGACTGTAAATCCTCATGTGTGGGCAATGCCAAAATGACTGCAGTTAAATTCAACACTGGCTCAGTCCTACCTATTCTACCAGCTTCAGGAAATGAGTATGGGCTGTGGCATGTGCTGTGGAAAAAACGATGAAATCACAGAGGCCTGCCTTGCACTTTCTCAAGCCAATGGCACTAATCACCGCCACCTGAGGAACACTGGTACTGTAGAAGAAGAATCTGTTTTTGTTTTTGTTTGAGTACTGCACATCATGTTGAGTGCTATCTATTGAAGTGGTAAATCATAAATTCTGTTGGGGTATAGTGGACAGTGTACACACACACACACACACAACCATGTCCAGTCCAGAGGAAGCAGGGAGCCCCCCTCAGAAGAACTTAGTCACAACTGGAAAATCAGCCTCACTGAGTAAGGAAGGCCTGAAGGCTTTTCCTGGCCCCTGAGAATCAAAGCAAAACTAAAGGCCAACATATAGAGAGAAACACACTGAAAAGCACATACGCGGCAGCTCAGTGGTTAACACTGGCGCCTCACAGCAAGAAGGTCCCGGGTTCGATTCCTGCCTGGGTCGCAGTTGGCACTGGGGGTGTGTCTCCCCATGCCTTCGGTGCCTAGTGCCCAGGTGGACTGTCTCATAAAAAGGGCCTTTCTGTGTGGAGTTTGCATGTTCTCCCCGTGCTCCCATGGAGGTTCCTCAATATAACGTCAGTAAAAGAACCCTCACTAAAAACACGCACAAGAAAGCATCGTCTGACCAGCGATGGACGCAGAAGTTGGTCCCTGGGCGCGGTAAAGAAAACAATGCCCACCGCTGCCCCCTGGAGGAAGGACAAGCCTTGATGGGTTAAATGTGGAGGACACATTTCACGGCCACCATAATTGCATGTGTGTGTGTCGGCTGATACGCATGGGTATCGTCTAGTGTGTGTGTGACAATTAAAGACTCTCTCAAGAGTCCTGTTCTTCTTCTTACACACACACACACACACACACACACACACACACACACACACACACACACACCTCTCTAGTTCTATGTCATACACACAGTCACACACAAATGCACACAGCCACACACACAAACAGATTTACTATTGTTTATTTGTGATTTACTTGTGGTCACAATGCATTAGTCCATTCCTCAAAGGAGTAACTTCTAAGACAACAAATGTTATGTTTGTTTCATGCACAAAATTAAATCAATGCCACAGAGAACTATCTTAGGACATAAGCAAACTCATGTCCACCTCACTGCTAGATTGTGTGGTCACTGGGGATGGAAATCGAGACCCGGGTCCTTAAGGACCCCGTTCCAAATTTCTCAAAACCCAAAAATCTATAAGGTTTTCACTTATCGATACTGCTATCGAGTCTAGCGTGTCCTATAACGTAACGTTATATCTCGAGTCACGTCATCAATCAATCAAATCACTGGTGCACAAACATACATCCATTGTCTAATAAAGTTTTTGAAAAGTTTTTGAATTCAATTGAATTGCTGCTAACCACCGTTAAACTAAACGAAGAAGAATTGAATTGCATCACGCCTTCGATCGCTTCATTTCTCATTTGGTTGCTTGCTAGGACGCTGAACGTGCAAAGCAGTCAAAGGCTCGGCGACATTTTAGTAAAGCTGAAGATAAGGAGGAAGCGAAATGACATTTATGTTCAAGATTAATTTATTGTCAGGACGTTCCGTCGTCCCGGCACATTGAACTCGGCAGAGTGAGAAGTAGTTAAACAGGTTGCATAAGGTTTCATTATGATGTATTCACGGTCTGTCAGTAAAATGAGTGTTAGGTGAATGTAAATAAAATGTCATCATGATGTGTTCAAGTGTAACATTAATTTTGGAAAATGTAGCTTTTGGCAAGAACTTGAATAAATACAGGTGTTTGGACCAAATAATAGAAAAGTATCGATAGTGGTATCGATAAAGACTCGGATCGTTAAGGAGTCTCGATAATGGTATCAATATCAATAATAATTAATGATCCCCATCCCTAGTGGTCACCCATACATTACAACACTTGTGAATCATTTAAGACCAAAT
>CABFOS010026615.1:0-16046 GCA_900660315.1 Diretmoides pauciradiatus
GAGGGGGGGGATACATTATGAGCTGGGGAGAATTTCACTCAAAAAAACAAAAACGTGCAAGCTATACGTCTGCGTCCACGGTGTCAAAGGGCCAAGTTAAGGCAGTGGGAGAGAGATAGATAGAGGGAGAGAGAGAAAGGGCTTTGGATACACTACACCCCCCTCCTCCGATTCTACAAGACTACATGCATTTCTCATAGGGGCCCTGAAGTAAAGCAATCTCCACACAATTGCAGCGGTTCGTGCGTCGTTCAAATGCCACTTTCACCCCCCGCCCCCCGAAAATTTCTCACCTGAAAGAACATCAATGGCCTTCATTGCAACCTTCTCGTCCGGGCAATCCACGAACGCATAGCCAGTTTTGACAAGAAATGGACCACTGTGCGGAATCTTCCACTGCTCAAAGATAGTTTCCAAGTCCTCCGCGCTCGCCTCTTCGCTCACGTTGCCAATGTACAGCTTATTCATGTTCTGCACCGAAAAAGACAATCTTTAAGCTGTGGGAGAGATAGTTATTTGCTCTCTCGGACGTGCAGTGTTTGGAGTAGCCTAAATCGCCTTCACTACTACGGAGTGGCCGTGGCGTGCTTCCCGGTCGCTCAAGCCACAGATTTAAACTGGCGAAACCTCACAGTGCGTTTGCGCTCCCGTGCCCCTTTCTCTATGTCGCGCAAAAAAATAAATTCTCAATTATTAATCCCGCGTCTCCAAACGATGGCGGGCCGGGTGAAAAGGAGGAGAAACTACTTTGTGTCTTCCTCCAAAGCCCTTGGCAAAGAGACGGAGAATGTCACACACACGGTAAGGCTGGCGCCCGCCTCTGACTGAGACCAAGAAGAAGAAGGTGGAGGAAGAAAAAAAAAATCCTCGGCTATTCCGGCTTTTTTGAATGAGCCACGTGTTCAAACTACAAATCAACCCCACACGTGAGGAATCCCAATTGCTCAATTAAGTGTTTTGGGATTGGGGAAAATTGCACGGGAATCTGGGGTGGGGACAGCAGAGGGGAGTGGAGAAAAAGGAGGGGAATAGTGGATTGTGTTGGGAAAAAACCTGGCGAGCTGTGTGCGTAAAGGGATTCCGTGAGAACCCAGTGTATCTCTTACTAGAATCACATTCGTGTGCCTTTCTCTGCTAAGCCTCTCGGTTCTCATTGGTCGGCTGAGGAATAGTAAAACGGCAGTGCGTTCGCGCACGCCCATAGCAGAGGGACGCATATTGCGGAGGCTTGTGCGCACGGCGGTGGTGGTCAGTGCGCTGCGCGGATGACACAGTAGGAGGAAAAGGAGGTGGGGCCATTCATAAATGATATTGCACTATATTGTTAAATTGCATACATAAGGACACATTTAATTTGAGGGATCTAGAATAGGGAGGGCCCTGTGTCGCTTCTTGGGCCCTCGGTGAATATGGGAATGACACGTACTACTCTCCAAATGACGGCATCCATCTTCTCCAACAAGACTGGAGCCATTCCCTCCCTGTGATCCACAATTCAAAGTCCAACAGCACGCCCGACTTGCCCGTGGTCACACAAAATGGCATTGAGGGGGCGTATTGGGCGAGATGACTGCTGCCAAGCCACTCATTTCTTCCCCAACTTTCGGGACATTTGAAAAACGGAGAAACTCGTGGCCACGCCGACTGCATGCATATGGCGAATCGTCTCTCCTTTACCTCCGGCATGGGTCTCTGCATGCACTGGAAGAGGGAGGGGTTTCCTACACAAAAGTGCCCCTAGCGTCATGTGTAACGCATAGCCCCACTCGAATCACATGTGGAATACATGTTTAACATATTACACAACTGTCAATAAGATAAATCATAAATCACAGTTGGAGGCCGATAGGTCACTGGTAGGTCACACCACAGAGAACCAGCTGATTATCATCAATAATCAAATCCACACCTGTTGATATGACAGAGGCCAATAAATTGTCAATCTAGGACTATTCCGAATTTTTCAACACCACAGACAATATATTACATATGAGGTTATGCTGATTTAGGGGTTCAATCTGAGAATCGTTTTTTTCAGGCAGAGATAAACTGCCTAACGTTCTAGATGGGGAGAGGGGTGTGTGAAACTTATGACCACACTAGCCTTTAAAAAAATACATTTTCTCACAGTGCTGCCTGCTGGTAAGTCAAAAAGGCATAATAGTGGAATTCGTTTTTTTATTTTTTATTTTGCTGGAAACCGTTTTGGACCTCATGAAAGGTCCCGTGGGCTCCCAGACCCCACGTAGACCACTATGTTATCCTGCCACTTATAATATATATAAGTATATACTTTATTTCCAGTAGAAGTACAGGTAACAATATTGATAAAGTCAATGTGTTCAATAGACACACTGTTTTGCTCAGGCAACATTAACGTAGTTCATTATTCAATTTTAGATAAGAAATCTAAGATACAGTCGGCCACTCCTGCATCTTGTGAGCTGCATAAGGGCTTAACTCAATCAGTGATCAGTGGTCAATTCATGTGAATATGAACTCTAGTCTGTGATCACTCACCAATCTAAACACTACACAAGTATGTATTCCATACTAGCATTAATTAAATTGTTATTTTCTTGAAAAGATCCAGTTTTGTGTAACTTACACACATGTCTGATACTATTTGCTTTGTCGTATAATGTAAATTTAGATTGAGATAAGCTTGAAAAGTTGCATAGACTGTGTTTCCCCAATAAAAAATAAAATAATAAAGAGTTTATCTGGGTTTAGTCTTCACTACATCTAAATGTAGTCATTTGTTGCATGTAATTGCAAGAGCATTGATGTGTATCTGGGTCTTCTAGTAAATGTAGGTGTGCATGCTCATGTGAAGCAGGCTACAAAGGGAGTGTTGGTTTTGTGGGCCCTTTAGCCAGTGGCTCAGACTGGGGCCATGACTGTCTCAGTAGGTTTACTCCACTGCTGCTGAACAAACACACCGAGCCCTCTGATTGGTCGGGGAGCTCGTCCAATCACAGCGCTCCAGAGCCGCTCTGTACTATTGCTCGCTGGCTCGGCCTCAGCGCGCTCATTCATTGGCTCTCCGGCTCTGCTATTCTATATGAATCAGCGCGCCAATGATGCATTTCTCCCCATGTTTCCCCTTTATCACGACCCATAAACATATAGGCTAATAACGAAATATGACACGGTGACTAAATCCGCGGTGCTTTACATAACCGCTCATATGATCAATAGAGAAACTTTCGATATTGTTTACAACTGAATCAAATTGTGATGATTAAAGAATAAAAGTGAGCATTTAAAGCCTTTGAATCGCCGGCTGCTTCCTAACAGCTTTGTAATTCGTTTAAACTTTAAACTCCAGACATGTATCTTGGTAAGTTTTTTCCTCGGGGGGTGGTAAGATCCATAGCTTTTCTTTATTATGGACCTCTACAATGAGGAATTCACTCAAACCCCAGCGTTTCCCAGTCGGCCTAGTTAGGCTTCTACAATTTTTTACAACTTAGTTTATTCCACCTGAATGATCTCCGTTGTAAGGGACATAACGAAACGCAAACATAACCAGCGCGTCTTAAAAACGTGGTTATGATGATGATGGTTATGGTGATGCGTTCACTGTACCTATAGAAACACAAGTCACAGCAGCGCCTGAGCCTCCCCCCTCACCCCCCGACATTGTCCGATGAAATGAACCGATGCATGGCTGCAGCCTTTCCTCTCTGTGTGGCTTGCAGACGCTTGCAGGAGGAGTGAATGTATCGCTGAGGAATGTACAGAAAGTCTCCCCGCCCCCACAAGCCTCAAGGACTCCTCGCTGTGGACAAATTCCATAGGGGCAAACTGATATAAAGTTTCAGACCAGGCTGCATCCTATGTGAGCTGATGTTTCTGCGGTTTATATGAAACAGAAAAGAAAAGAAAAGAAAAAACAACAACCTGGCAACAACAGCAAAAATCGATCTGGTGTGAGCATAGTCTAGATGAGGATATTTTCCAGAGAGAAACATTGTTAAACGCAGCCTAAACTTTGTGCTATTGGCCTCACTCCAAGTTATAGATAGTCAACGTCGCCAAACGCAAAGGGGTTGTGTTTTTTTCTTTTTCTTCCCCCTTAGGCTACATTGAATCAAGGGATTCTGTGTTCCGGTGAGATTCCTTTATTTATTTACTTCTAGTTAGGTCGAATATAGCTTTTCTACATTGTGTTTGCGTTTTTTTAAGCCATTAAAAAAGCCCAGAGACCGACTGCTTTAGAGGAGAATGTATATGGAACATTGTCGTGAACGCCATGTTGAGAGAGAGAGAGGGGGAGGGAAAGAGAGAGAGAAAGAGAGAGGGAGAGTGAGTGTGCTGAGCCTCACAGTGACATACAACTCTGATGGAAACAATGTCATTATCGATGCAGGAACAAGTTTTATTCAGGCATGTGTTTTCTATTTACACCAGGTTGTTTTCATACCAATGCAAGACTTCAACATAAATTGGGCTGAGTGTTTTCTCCACAGATTCCCCTTTGGGATGGCACCCCTCATCTCATTAGAAAATGGCGGTTTATGCCCTCTCGAAACGCATGCCAAGGAACATAGCTTTTTATTGGTATATAATGAGTTAATGGTTACTTGCAAAATATGAAGGAAAAAATGCTCAAATTTTGCAAATGCTACTTCGTGTGGGCAAAAGAAAGATGAATGCTAATAAAGAAATTATATCCTACTTTTTTATTGGTTTCTCGTTGCTCATCACACACTCAAACTCTCCCATTAGTAAGTTGAATCAGTCTAAGCCACTTGCACAGGGTATTTAAATGTGGATGTATTTTTTAAGGGAAGAAATTGTCTCTCGTTTTGCTGAAAATAGTGGAAAAAAACATATTAATAGCTACCGTCACACATCACCACCTTATGTCTTATGAAATATCTCCTTAATTGCAAGTAGGTTGAGTAGTTACTGCATGTGTGCACTGAAATAGATCTAGTGTGTAAAATTAAGTTTCCTATTTAGGTTTTTAGTATTACAGTAAAAAAGTAGTTTTGTTAACAGCATCTGCTGATTGTTTTTGTTGTATAAAGCTGACGCTATGCATTTCTATTGTCATGAGCAGTTGGTCAGATTAACACCATATGTAGACGCAGGACAGAGGCCTGATAAAACTGTATTTCCACACTGGAGTCACATGAATATTTGCTGACTTGGTCACACATTGCAGCTGTGGTCTAAATGGGTATTTTTGTGAGCATGTAGCATTGCCACTGTTACTGGACAAGTTTTCTGGTGTCCTGCTGGCTGCTGTTGTTTCCTTGTTGCTGCACCTTGATTGATTGGTTGCACTGTCACTTTGTGCTGCTTTAACAGCTCAAATTGAATACATTTCTTGAATATCTTTGTCAGGTATATTGTTTTCTAAAATAAGGGGGGGGGCACTTGATTTGTTGTGCTCCACGTTTTAATAGTTGTAATTTCACACATTGCATTATGTTTATTTCAAAATAAAGTGTGTGATTTATTGAATCTGGAATGGAATAAGCTGAATATTCTACCACAGTTGGAAAAGTTTCTGCAAATCTTTGTAAAAAATGTAATTGTTATTTTCTGCACTTGAGCTGAAATAAAAGTTAATCATTTGCCGCCTAAATGATTTTGGCAATTCATTTTAGTAAAATAATTGAGATTTCAAGTTTTTATTTGATGTATGATTTGACAGGGTTGTTGAATCAGCAACATTGGGAAGTGTTAGCAATTAACTTTTCCCTTTGCATTAAGGTCTGAGATGTGCATATATACACAACCTTCATTGTAGGTTTAAAACTGTATATTGATAATAACATAACAAAATACCATTTTGTTATATTGAAACAAATGCCAGTTCATTAAAACAATAATGAACATGTTGTTACACGTCATCATAACCAAAAACACAACTTTTTCTTGAATTTGAACACGTTTCTGTCAGATACAAATAGATACTTGAATATTCCATGACTTTTCTTTTTTCAGAAAACATAATCTACTTAGTAAGACCCAGAACTTTAGATAAGCCCCTTGAAAATTGATTAATAGGTCATGTGAGGTTTCAATAGTACCATCGAAACATCTGTCTGACAAAAAAGATAATTAGCCTGAGTTGATTGAATAGCAAACAATTCTGTTAACTTAATTCCAAAGTCAACCCTGCTTTAGCTGCCTAGACGTGAACAAATCAGAGGTATGATGGCGTTTACATTCTCCGCCACTCCTCCACTGTTTGGATTGTAGGACATAAGACTATGCATGGAAGAGGATGTTGTTGCTTGTTAACCTTCAGACATTGTCCTGTGGTTTAGCATGGTAGCCCCTCTATCTTATTCTGATTGCAGGCTGATGATGTGGGAGCCGCAGGTTGCAACTCAGCCACCATGGGCTTGTGTAAAATGATTCTGCTTCACGTCAACTTTGACCCCTCTCGTAAAAATTTATGAAGGAAGTCATGGAAAAGCTGAGAAAGAATGAAAAAAGGTAACGTTTATGTACAATCAGAATGCAGTCCATGTGTCTGGCCCAGAGTTCAACAATGAGTCAGCTCTTCTCTTTTTTTGGGGTGTGGGGGGTAGAAAGCAGGGACTGTTTCTTCCAAGTAGATCATTCCCCATATGTATACGTCTCTTTCTGTGTGAAGAATGTTTGCATGCCTGAGTCCCAGTTGTATAGGCGAGATGTCTCTCCATGCATCCCCCAACCCTATGAAACCATCAACCCATGTCCACTATCGCTCATCCTGGGGAAGTTGACCCAATGGGAACTCTAAACATGTAAATAAAACAACACTAGCTCACATCCAACTATACAATTCAGTTCTCTTCAATCTCTACCTGTAAACAGTAAAAGACCACTAGTAGACTGTGGGTCAGCTACATAACGTGTTTCCTCATGTATACATTTTGTGTTCTGCAGGAAACATCATGCGTGAGACAATGTCAGTGATTGAAGTGTGAATCTTGATATATTCTAAGGGCCAAATGAGATGTATACACAATAGAAATCTGTCTGTGGCTCTGCGTTTCACCATGCGTCGGGAGAATCTGCATTGAGAAGGAACTAACACTTTGACCCTCGTGTCCTGCCAACTAGCGGTTACCTTGGAACCTAAAGAATTATCTTTGAGTCAGTGTGAATGAATGCATAACTCAGAGGGGCCCCATGGCATGTCAGCAGTGATTATCAACCCCGTCTGAATGGAGTGCCTAACTATTAGGGCTAAGGTCTACAGATAAAAGCTCTCCGTTCCTTAAGGTTTACTCATTTGATTAGCCACTCAGCTTTAAGTTCTTGTTTGTGCTCAACTGGTATCAGTCCAATATCTGATCGGGATAGAAAACCATCTGATCACAACCAAGCCATCTGATGCAATCTGCAAGGGCTTGATCAATGCAGGAATGAGACCGATAACACAGCCTTTGTTCCTAATGTAAAACAGTTGAAAAGGGAAATGTACTAGTGTCATGGTTGGGTTAAAGTACATCATAGTAAGTTGTCATATGGTAGTGAAATAAAGTTTGGAGCTGCCTCTAAACATATGTACTTAGATGTAGTCAGTCTTTAATCTGTGAACATTGCATCTTGCGCAATGAAACTGGATTATGGCATTATGAATATGTCAATCTGCATGTGGCTTGAGTGAGAGAAAACACAACTAATGGAAAGTCTACTGTGGTTTCAAAGCGCAGCTCCAGTTCTTGGCACTGGTCTTATTCTATGTAACTTCTCTGGCTTGTTTTCTCACCTCACCCACTCAATTTCTTAGCTCCCACCAATACAACTAAGTCCAACTTCAATTTCATGCACATTAAGTCCGACACCACCACACACACACACTTGAGTTCATTATTTTTTTTATTTATACAAAGAAACAATAAAACATTATGCATGAAAATAAAAATCTCTGGAGGTGCTCAAATATTGACTTCCTCGACTAAAAAGAAAAACTGAGAGCGGTGTCCCAACAAGATTACTCTTGGTAACACTTCATTTTACCTGCTACTTACCAGGACTATCTTGTTAGCGTTTGTATCAATTAGCAACCAATACATACAGACAGACATACTTCTCATACTTTCTTTGTACCTACCTGTAATACAGCTTGTAAAATTAAGTGTCACCATTCTTCACATTAACATTCCCCGAAACTCTCAAAACTGGTTGCCCTGCATCCTTCCTTCCCCGTAATGACAAAGACTATGTTAAGAGTCAGTATAATAGAACAAGGGAATACTGCTCATTAAGCAGCGCTACAAAATCACTGCTTAAGAAAATGAAGAGGGAAGAAAAGATGCAAGTCTAGGAAACGAGCAACAAGTTAATCAGCTGCTGAATCCTTTGCTCTCGACACGGACGCATCAAAACGTCTAGAAATTAAAGACATCTACTGCATGTAAACAAGACTTTGTCTCAAACATAAGAGTTGCGACTGTAATATAGATATAATCGTTCATAAAGTTCCCCTCTGAAACAACTTGTTGAGTCCGACGCCAGCATTGAAGGAGGCAATGATGATGTTGAAAGAAGCAACTTAGTATCGTCCTGCAAAAACATAAAAAAGGATCTACATTAGTACAAATACAACTCAATGCAGCATTTTGATGAGACCAACCTGCTATCAGCATTGAGAAAGTACCTAAACGTGTTAGGACAGGCACACCAACCGCAGTCTAATTCCATGTCTTAAGATGCAGCCATACTAGGTGTCTGTTCCTCTTTATACTTACGTGGGCTGTAGGAACGGGACCGTGAGCGGGATCTGTATCGACTGTAGTAGGGTGATGGAGAGCGCCTGCGACTGCAAAAGGACAAAGAAAAATCACACTTTTCCTCTCCCAACTTAGCAGTGTAATAATCATTTTGTACTCACATTCATCACGTACCTTTCAGCACAGCAGTAGAGTCTCAGGGCAATTACTCACCTATACCTGTAGTCATACTCGTCGTATCTGTCATAGCTGCGGTCGTAGCCGCGGTCATAGTACGAGTCTCTCCCCCTCCTGCCCCCACTGCTGCTGCCACCACCGCCACCATTACCATTACTGGTGACAGAGAAATCAACAAGTCATGACTTGCAGCTAGGTATAAATTGTTATTTCACATATGAGACATTGAAATTATATGAGTGAGCCAAGTAGAATACACCCTGCGCCCCAGTTGTCTGCCCCCAACCTCCCAAATGTACACTTGTGCTTCGCATGGACTTCAACCATGTGATGAGGTCTCCTGCCACACCATAGGTATAAGGAACCAAGATGTAGTGACATGACCATCTGCTGTTCTTACTGTGTTGGTCGACCCATGTAGATTCCTGGCGTAGGGGTGTGGGCACGCTTGGTAATGGAATAATCCACTCTGATGCGCCTCCCATCCAGCTCCATGCCGTTGGCTCGTTCAATTGCCTAGGGACAAACAAAAGGGGGGAAAAGACAAAGCTGCTATCAAAATCTCTTATGGACGTTGGTAAAGTGATTTAATTCACACAGGCCGACCTACATTTCAAACAGTAGCCCTTTGGAAGGGACGTCTGCTGTATAGAATGAAGACTTATGTATGGCAATGCTGACACCTAGTGGTGTGCTCAGGTAATCACACTTTAAAAAAAGGTTGGGGGCACTCCAAGACCGCTTTGCTTTAACATTTATGAAACTTCTCAAAAAGAATTTTAAAAAGCGATTTTAAAAGTCTGATTATTTCCACCAATCCCAAACAAACCAAAATAAAAAACAGCATCTGCAGGTTTCAACAAGTTAAATTTAAGGACCTATTTTTAAAGACCACTTTGAATGCAATTTAATACCGATTTCATACTAGCAAAAGACAAGTAGCGATATATCGGTAAATAACAGTCTTAGAATTATTTTAAGAGTCCTAGAATTTATTAACATTAACGTCATAGCTACTGTAGCTCCCGGTAGCCCCACAAACACATAAAGTCTTGAAATCAAGATCATTTGACATATTATTTAATCTCCTGACAGACCCACAACATATTTAAGACCTATGAAAATTAAGTAAGTAAATTAAATAAGACTTTTTAATACCCCACGGACACCCTAAAAAAAAGATATCAGAACAAAAAGCACGACCATGAACCATTTTTTCATACCTCCTTGGAATCCTCAATTCTCTCGAAGTAAACAAATGCAAAGCCACGAGAGCGCCCGGTACGCTGGTCGTACACCACATTGACCCCGGCCAGGGGACCGTAGCGGGAGAACACCTCCCTCAGGTCACGCTCTGTAGTGTACAGGCTCAAGCCAAACACTCCCAGACATGTGTTAGGGTCAGGGTTCGCCTGGAAGGGCCAACAGGAAGTGTCAGAATTGGTAGTGCAACCTAACACCACCGCAAAATATCATATACTACTTCAAACAGCTGAATTTTACACACTCTGGGCACAAAGACAGTAGAAACATGTCTTTCCAAACCTCAGGCAAGTAAAAAAAATGCAGCACTAGGAAACCATCTTCTATCACTTTGGCTATAACTGTTCACTATAACTGGAATGTCCTTGTTGATATGTTGGCATCTTCAAATCAGACTTAAGTAAAAACATTTTGGCATCAGTGTGCAATGCACGTTGCTTTGTCCCGATAGTATTTCTGCCTTGCAGAGTTCCATACAGTTTGGTCAACTGGTGCATGTATTGTATGCATGTTGGACAGAAGAGTGGTAAGGCAGGATGAGAATATCCACCAACAAGAATCGGCCAAAAATGATCCACTTCACTGTGTTGTAACCAGGGCGGAGATTTGTTCAGACCGTAAGCACTGGACAGTGGCAAACTGACAGTCTCCCTAAGATCTATAGTAGTAGTATAATAGAGTCATATCTATAAAAGGGGAAGTATCAACGGAAGAATTTTAGTCCACAATCAGATATGCACTGTTGGGAAAAAACATAACACCCAAAAATCAGTGATGTTGATACTGGTTGGCATTTTTATGTAGGCCACTAAAGACACACCGTTTTGCAGGAAACGGTAATTTGATATAAAATACATTAAATTAAAACTTGCTAGCCAACAAGATGAAAATGTAATTATATGTGCTAATGAGGGGGACACCTGACGGGGGATTTCTTCTGAACAAATTGCCTCCTGGTTGTATAAGTCCAGTTTTAATAACCCCTTCTGAAACTGCTTTTATAAACCTTTCATTAGTAGAAGAGAGACACATAGAGACAGTACAAAACAAGTCTGTTGGCTTCTTCTCATTTTGAAACAGTCTCACATTATCACATGGACCCCTTATCCCTCCGATTTAGTACTACAAAGGGGGCCACCAGTGTTGGTCCCATACAAACGTTTCATTGCTCTGGCCCCAAACGTGTCAGAAGGTCCACATACCCTGGCATCACCACCAGCACCACCATGTACGTTTCTTTTGTCATGGCTCTGTCAATACAATGAAAAGAGGGGAAAGTTAATCAAAGGGGTTATTAAATGTCACGTCAAACTGTTTCCCCATGGTGTTGAGCAGAACCACCAGAAAAATAGTTTCCTCATGAATGAATGTGAAAATCATTTGCCTGTTTCAATTCATATTTTGTATGTACTACCAGTATGTGAATTTAATTCCTACAAACCTTAGAGTATAAAAATAAATTAACATAATCCCATTCCCATCCTTATGCAAACCCTACATTTTGTGTATACACAAAGTATACTATTACACTATGTGAATTACTATATTATATGTTTTTACTATTTGTCTTTTTGTATTCAGTTTCTTTGGCACTATTTTATCTCTTTCTTGGCTGTCTTACCTGCTGCTGCAACACCTAAATTTGCCCCCCGGGGGATTAATAAAGTGTTACCTTACCTTAGTTTTTATAGTTACCTTTTTGATTGCTGTAACTATTGTGATTTGTCTCCTTTATGAAAAGTGCACAAACAGTGGAGCATTGCGATTGGGGAGATTGCACAACTTTCCTGACAAGATGTGAGCACAGACACATTCATCAAATATGATACAAGATAGGTTTTTAACTACCAGGGACTAGTTTTCCTGTTGAAAGGTTTCGCAATAGGCGTTTTGTTTTCATACGAAGTGAAGGTGGTGGGTGGTTGTGGATTATGCAAGTCACATATGATCACTTCACGTAGCTCATATGAATTACTTACAGTACATTTGGTTTTAGAGCAGCTACACGTTCTCTCCTCATGTGAGATAATGCTAGCCGCCTAGGATCACTCAACACAGCGTATGCTAAAGTGTTACCATGGAGCACCAGAGCGAATATCAACCGGGGACATGTGGACTATTTAACAGATTAGATGATCAACAGGCCAATTTCCCCAAAACGCTGCATTTCTTCACAGCTTTTCAGAAATAACACCTTGCATAACTTGATATTGGGGCAACACAAACTGTTCTTTGGTTCATCATCTATTGGGAACATTCTGTACTCCAACCTCACCACACTCACCCTGCTGCCAGTGTGGTGGCGATGGTTAGCCATGGGAGAGGTGCTCTGGCTCCTCCCGCGGCGGTATTCTGGACTGTAGGAACGTGAGTGGGACTTCTTGCGATTGGAATGGGAGCGAGAGCGCGAATGGCTATAGTGGCGGTTTGAGTGCCGCCGAGATTGAGACCTGAAAAAGGAAGCGGCAGAGAAGGAGGACGGGGATTGGATATGAGAGGGAGAGTAGAGGAGTTAGTCAAACAAGAGAAATGACGAGAATAGAGGGAAGGAACAGTGTCAGACGACCCTTTAACAGGATGACACATTTCACTATTCACACTTCACAACTAATGATCAATTAATCAGCAGCTAATGCGCTAAAGGACAACACCGACGTTTTGGGATATTGGTCAATTTACCCTGTATGGGAAAAGAGTTTTGTCAGAAAAAGACACCACCAACTAAGCTACCTACCAGAGATTCACCACTCCTATTGTAACATGTAAAAGGTGTCCTTTAATCAGTTTGGAAAGATTATGTTACAAAGGCCAATAAAATGGCAAAGCATACCTAGATTTGGAGCTGGATTCAGAGCGTTTGGAGGCCCGGGACGGACTCGGGGAGCCGGACCTGCTCTCCGACTTGACCCGAGCTGGACTCCTGCGGTCCGATTTAGATGGGGAGCGAGACTCCTATTGCCACAGGAGCGCAACAACAACAACAACAACACTCTTATGGACAAATACATAAATTGCTTCACACACACAGTAGTATAATGCACACATAACATATCTAAAATGTACAGCTTATGTACTGTGGAGGAAAGGGTTAGTACTATTATCATTTCAATTAATAAATGTTTTGTTTACTATGTGATATTATTAACCCTGTGGTAACAATGTAAAACATGGGCCTATTTCCATGTCCACCTGGACAATCAGGGTAAAAACTAAGTTAACATGCGTTTTCATTTTACAGAAAGGGAGCATGGTAAACAAAAGACATTTGGAACACAAATGATACATTTACTTAACCTATGGACACATTCATTCTTCCAGATTCTTTAAACGCTACTCCCTTCTCTCAGGAATTCTATCCTTCTTCGTTCTTCTTTTTTCAGTTTTCTCATTTTCTGATTCCGGGTCTGTTTTTCCTCTCTTCCCCCAAAATTTTCATTTTAGTCATTACTCTGCAAGTGCTTCTATATCTGAAACCATTCTTCCGTCACATTTCCTCCCTTTCCACTTCTATGTTCTGCTCTGCAAATGTTTTCATTAGCCTTCTTTTATCTTGAACATTTTCTTCCACATTCTTGGATAAAACTCTTCAAATCCTTCACGATCAATAACCTTAATGAAAAAAGAACATTCAATGAAATTACGATCATGGGTTTATGAAAAGGTAGTGTTACAAAATCATTGTATTTTGACTAAATGCAGGACATTTACAGTGATGCTACATTAGATATCATTTCAGAATAGAGTACAACAGTGTATGTGCTGGGCCTATGCTCTAACAAAGTGAAAGCCATGTATACATTGCGCAGAGTCAAACGTCTAGATCACAGTGTGAAAGCAAGGAAAGGAAGAGTGGCTTTGAAGAAACTTTAATCCCTAGCTAATGCAGATACAGACTTGCACCAGGCAACTAAACAAAAACGTGCCCATGTGCAACAATGGCTGCAGCAACAACAGTTAAGATTTGATTCAAGGGACGCAAACGAAGCAGTAATATCGTTATAAAAGTCAAATTAGCTTTTAGTGATAAATTGGGAGGGGGATTCAATTCAATGTGACACTACCGAGATGTAATCTACTCTAGCTAGATAGCATTAGCATTAGCTAGCTAACGTCTACAGGGTTTTGTTGAGGCAGTTTCCACTAGAGCGGAAATAGTCAATGGGAAAATATATTTGGACAATGTTTGCTCAGGGCAAAAGCAAAACACCGGTCCGGTTCTCTAACACCGGCCCGGTTCTCTAGCACCGGTCCGGTTCTCTAACACCGGTGAGCCGTTTTCAGCGTAACGTCCCCGGTGCTGTTGTTCCTGGTCGTCAGCCACACAGGAGAAGGAAAGAGAAAGGAAAGGCAGATAACTCGTCTTTAAATGGAAGTACTTACCCGTACTCCGTAATGTCCGTCCTCAATGTTACTCATTGTACACTATATGACTGACTAATATGACAGAAATGGTCCGTGTTGAGGTTTTATAGTGTTGTTCAGACCGTTAGTAAAAAGATGGCGCACTGTGGGGGGGCAGGGGGCGGTTTGTTTATGTACTGCAGGCTCTGACGTCATCACCTGGCGTTCCGGCCACGCCCCCTGACGCCGAACCTGAGCGTGCTGCTGACATAAAAGACCACGTGTCCCCTCCATCTGATACGGTTTGTGTTCTAGATAAGGCTTTGGGGTTTTGTGAAACTGATTTTCAAAACAGCTATCTTTATACATTCTCCCATTACGCTAAATAGTGAGTGAAATACTTTGGGACCCACTGGTGATATTGGTAAGGTAGCAAACAAAATGTGATTCCTTGTCTTGTGAGGCAAATCATGTCACAGCTAAGACCACAATCGTACTGATACATATTTGTTCTGACCATTTTTCATCTGATTTAATTCACAGGATGATAAAAATCATCTCATCAGGAAACAATGCATTTTTCCACGAGGGGTCAAAAGTCATTTTGTGTATCAATAATGTAAACTAATATGATACCCCTGGGAGTTGAAAATGACTGACAGTCTGCTTGCTTTCCCATCTTTGTCCAGCTATGTGAAGCGATGTATATTTATGGCAACACTCAATAAAGATAGTCTATGCACAATTCAATTATTCATTGTACTGTTTTCAAAATACACGTACGGTCATGACATCTGATCATTTTGTAGCAAAATAAATGGGCAATTATGTCTGTTTTCATCCTAAATAATCATGTTCATCATATTAAGTCACTGATTTTGTTGCATGTAAATCCCCAAGCCATGTTATGAGTATCAGCAACAAAGCCTCCTCCCTTCCTCTGGGCTAGACTGGGTTAGATGTTTTGTTGCATGTTTTATTAGCAAAGGGTCATTATATGAACCAGGTTCATTTTCTCCAAAGGACTTGCAGCAAGGCTGGAAGAATGGATATGTCAAAGCTTGACATCCACCCCCTAAAACAGTGGTTCTCAAACTTTCTGGCACGCCCCCCTTCTGAAGCCGAAAAACATTCATGCCCGCCACCCCACAACGTTTATCAATAATTAACAAAGATAGGGGAAACAACTAATAAAAAAGGATCCAAGTTGAATTTTAGTGATAGATCAGCATGACAGCATCAGCAAACTCTTGTTTGCTTATTTTTCTTACATAAATCATACTCATTCAACTTAATTTCACTCCATATCCTTCCCCTGGTCATCCGCGCGTCTCCCTGCAGTAGCTCTATGGCCACCCAGTTTGAGAACCCTTGCCCTAGAATATCACTGTCTTAAGTTGGACGAGCACACTATTTTTAGGGAATCCCTATAGAGTCACAGTGCAACATGAACCCTGAACACGTGTAAGCAATAGGTCAGTCATCTTAACAGCACTACAGAGCTAAATAGTTCCCAAACAGTACATTCAATCCATTCTACATGTAAAATAAAACAGCTCCCAACACTGGTCATAG
>CABFOS010026618.1:0-11047 GCA_900660315.1 Diretmoides pauciradiatus
TCGGCGCACACTCCCTGTCCGCAGGCGCGGCAGTGGTGCTTGGACAGCTTGGCGGTGAATTCACGCTGGCAGTTGTGGCAGGACAGAATATCCTGGTCAGGCACCCAGTAGGCAGGACGGGCAGCATCTTTCACCAGGCCTGAGGAGAACACGCGGCACACACACAAACATACAAGCATACGATATTAGTAATAGCTCATACGCGATGCAGTGTGAGAGAAAGACTCACACTTAAATCATTTAGTCTTATATTCGGTCTTATTTTTCTTACAACAAGTGGAAATTCTGCCAATAAGAGCGAGATAGTTCCACTTGTTATTAAAGCAGTTTAACTCATTTAGAAACATTGGATTTGGTAATAAGGAGGTTGGTTTAGTTGTGATTGGAGCAGCGATAGCTCCAGAGTATTTTTAGGGGGTGGTGGCGTTGAAGTTGGAGTGGATCTGCTAATGGGTTCAGCAGAATATCAGTTTGCCAGAAACAAATGTTAAACGTCCAGCCATATCTATTACTAATAAATATAGGTGTACAGCAGTCTATGTGTCAAATTAGATGCACTAATAACTAAGAAATGCTATTTAAAGTTTTCCAAAAATGATATGGGCGACTTCAAACAGTAGAAACAGGCCATGACTTGTAGTGTGTATTTGATTGGTTTGGCAGATTGCTCCAGTCGTCTTAATATACAGTATCGCATACTATCTCTCCCAGAGCTGCAAACTGTATGTGAATAACATTGACTTTCACGTATCATACATTGGGCTTCTTCCATAAGGTCTCGAAGTTGTGCAATAGAAAAACAATATGTCACGTAAGCAGGCTCAGCCATGTCTTCAGGCTAAAATTGGTGCAATTCAGTTTCTGAACCACTGAGCATCTTAGCCGTGCCCTTTAGCCTACAGTAACTGTTGAGGCCATTAGCCAGGTTAGAAATTATGTGTAATGGTGTGAACTAGGTGTGAATATCTACGCCTACGTGTGAATATTAAGGTGGTGTAGATGAGGGGAATTTTGAGTGTTGAGAGCAGGTGTCTAGGGGGGGGAACAGATCTGGGATGCCAGAATTTACTGTTGATCCTTCTGGAGACGTTACAGAGCTAATTCAATGGAACATCTGTGATGGGAGGAGCCCACCTGATAGCCCCAATAACATACCTGCTCAAAGCTAAGTTTCCACACGGACGCTCACCCAAATAACACGGGGGTTGATTACATCCTGTGTATTGGTAAATGAACCAGCCATAGATATAAATAGCCTAAATCTCAACGCCTACATCTTTTCTATGACATTTTCACATTATTCTTTCTTTAATTGATCTTAGGCATATGAGTAGTGCTCGACAGGAGAGAGTGATGCACCAGCCAAAGTAAACAGAGTGCTAAAAATGAGAGTCAGTTGTCATCATTCAATAAGCTGCTATAAAGTAGTGAGTTTCTGCAGATACTGGTCACAGCTGCATTCTAGAAATTGCTGCACACAGTTTGGAAGTGACTGAATCCAAATGTTTACATAAATACATAGTGAATTTATGTTTGTGGGTTACAAACAAACAGTCAGAGTCTACACGGAAACGCTGCCACCTGAAGACATTGACATTGAGGCAGTTTTAGGCTCCAGTGCCAGGGTGTCTAGGGAGATTTCCATTTCCTAGCCTGTAAACATCTTTATTGGCAGGAAGAGAATATTACAGGCAAATGCACATTCTATATCGGAGCACCTGCTTCACGAATCAGCAAACAGCGTCACCCACTGAGCGGGTGGGAAATCTATTGGCCCTGTTTGAATTCAAATTATTCAGCAACCAATTAGTCATAACCACTCTGAATTGGAGTGAATGTGATTGAGCAACATAACAGTACAAATCCTTTTACATGGACATGACTCACTGTGAGTGAACAGGTAGCAAAAGGACATATCTCTATTGATGGACACATTGTTCTGTTGCAGGGCGTGTGAGCTTTTAGTAATGGGACAGGCTCTCATGCCTCTAGGCCACCTCATATTCCCTATAGCTGGCTAGACTCCTGCATAACATCTTTGAGACTAGAAACAAGATCCCTCTGCTATTCAAAATGATATGGATTCTTTCTGACTGTAAACAAGCACAATCCCCCTCTGCCACCAGAGGGCACTGTATCTATACACTCACATTTACTGGGTCATTGATTCCTATTACATAATAATCCCCTTTAGGTCTTGTTTTGGACAACACTCACCAAGTGGGATGTCAATAGCAGTAACCACAGCCCCTAGGGTGTTGGTCACTGCCTCTCCAACCTTCCTGGCTAGGGTTCCTCCTTCCTCCTCCTCAAGCTCTGCCTCAAGCAGCTCTGCACAAAGAAAAAAAACCTTTGTTTGTCACACTTTCCAGGTTTTTATATGTTTATTTGCACAAGATGGCATTGAAGAAACATGATGAAAGTATTAAATATGTCGGTTCTTTAGTTTTAGTTAGAGAAGTAGGCGTGTTAAATTTATCATCCTAGTTTCAACTGGTTGAGAATTACCCTCCTCGACTACATCACAGGGGGTTAACCACTCCCCTGTCCACTCTGATTGGTGGATAGGGGAGTGGTGGTGGTTGTCTGTGTGAGTGACTGAGTCCGAACAGGAGACAGGATGTCCTATGATGTAAAGCGCTTTGGGTTTCTTGAAAGGCGCTATATAAATCCAAGTTATTATTATTATTATTATTACAGGAGGTCTGGAGACCAGCGGCGGCGACCGTCCCAGGCTTCCCTGTTCCCGCAGCTGTGGGAACAAGGACAACGCTGCATCTAACTGTTAGCTAAAGATTGGGCCGAGTAACTTTATTGACAGGTACTGAAAATGAAGCGGTCTGCTGGCCCATTGACTCTCCTCCCTGCCAGTTAGTATAAAAGTTTATACGTAAGTTTCTGCCCGCTTTTAGCCCTCTAGCACTTAAACTTTTTAACTGTTGTCGATCTAAAATCAAGACTGATTCAGCAACTGTATGGCTTTTCTCACGTCAAATGTTTTCAGAAACACATTTCAGTGAACTATTTTTGTAATAAAACAGAAAGTTGCCATAAAAGTCACCAAGCATTCGTCCAATCAGGTGCAGCCAGGAAGTGTTCTTGAGGTAACTATGGTTACAAACAACAAACATGGGGGCACGGCCTGTCAATCATACTGACTCTGTTCTCATTGACCCGCCCACAAAACAAGGTGAACTTGTAGAATGGGAAATTTGGGCATTTAAAACGTTGTTTTATAGTATTTAAACATGACTGAATAACAACATTGATGGGCACATTTACTTTGATGTTACATCAAGATAACTGGCATGTGTCACATTCAACCACCACGTTATCCCTTTAAAGCCATAGTTCACCCAAACCTTACATGGCTTCATAATAGAGACAGAGGAAATACAGGCAACATTTGGCCCATCAGAGGAACATGGAGGCTCCTCCATGGCTGGAGGAAGCAGTGTGTGTACCTGTGTGTGAAGCTCTCTGCTCGAAGCAGATATCACAGACTCTAACAGGGGCGAGACCCCAGCCTCTCTCAGGGACGGGTGTGGCTTTGGACGAGCAGCTATCGCAGAAGCCCTCCCCACAGGCACGGCAGTGATGCTTGGTGTCGTTGTCCTGGAAGACTGCGTTACACTTATGGCACATCTTGTGACAGACAAAAACAAGAAGTGAGTTTGTTATTGGCCTAACTATCTAAGCTTTAGCTTATGACCTGCAAACATAGGTTGTGTAATAGACACTGAACACCATGGATAGACCGTAAACATGTCTCTGGACAGGAAAGTGTTGACTCGGCTGTGGGTGGTGGGTGGCTGAGAGTGAGGCTGCGCATGTCACTCACCAAGATGAGGGAGTTGGGTTTCCAGTAGGCTGGGGCGATCTGATCTGTCAGCCAGGAGGTGACGGCCTTGGCAGGCTTGACGCTGAGCTCCGACATAGACTGAGCCACCAAGTTGACTCCATCCAAAAGACGCTGCGCTGCATTGCTATTGTCCTTCAAAAAGCCATCTGACTGTGGAACACAGAGACTGAATTTACTACACAAGTAAAAGAATGGTTGCCCAGACACATAATTCCAGGTGGGCATAATAGAGCATAATGAAGAAAATAGAGCCTAAGTTTGAAGAAGAAGCTTGTTTCTCTTACCCCTGGCCATATATGCTGGATCTCAGTGCGGACAACTGTATCCACAGGGTCTTGGTTCCCATACCAGTATTGACGGCTCCGATAGATCACTCCACAATTGGGACATTCAATCACATACCTGCACATAGAAATATACAACACAATTTCTATACAAATAGCACTGCAAATATGTTAGCATTTGAAGTGGAAATGTTGATTTCAAGTCAGGGTGTGGAACACCAGTGCTAAAATTAGGGCATGTAAAGGTAACACAACCCTGCCCCATTACACATGACCCTTCTGGTCATTCCCATACGCACCCAGACCAGGCATATTTGGCAAGACCCATCCATGGTGAGTCTGAGGAAGCTGAGGTCTTGGAAATAACCATCACTTCTTTCCCCCCTTCATAGCAAGCCTAGAGTGAGAGGAAACACAATGATTTCAGCTTTAGGGTCATCAGTCATGGAGCAAAGGTGATAACAGTGAGAATGGTAAAGAATAAAAGGATGCTATCTTGATGATGTAGGCCTACAGTTCAGGCAAAACTAAGTTAAAGAGGTGAGCCACACTGCTTACCTTACAGGTGTAAATGCGATTATCATACTGAACAGAATAACGGCAACGATACTTGGCCTCATGGCAAACTCCTTCTCCTAAGTGGTTCATGCTATTCTTGCAGCCAGATCTGGGAAAAGGGCAACAAGACAGAATGTTTAACAACTGAACCAACAAGAGAAGGCTTGAGATGGTAATGTAGAAAATTGTGAAAAAGCAGAGATAGAAAGACACTGACCCACAGCTGAGGCAGAGGCTTGAGCAAGTAAAGTACTCATCGGGGAAGAAGCAGCTGTGGGCTACAAGTTCACCTGCAATTTCCCCATTGAAGCGCTCACTCAGGGCCTGGAAGGAGGAAAAGCAAGGACCAGCAGACCATAAGAAATACAGCCATTCACTGTAAAAATAAAATTATAAAATAATAAATTTAATAATAATAAAATTATAAAATAATAAAATTCAAAGGATCAAATTGGACTTGTTTTTCATACCCAGATATTGGAATACAAACTGAATACCTGCATTTCAAATAGCAAAAAGCTTATATACTAATGTGCACAAATCAATGCACGATCACCTTTCACAGTGTTGGCTTTACAATAACATCCAGCCAGTTTCAAACAGGTTGGAAGCCAGCTGGTTTCTGAGCTATATACAGCCCTACCTGCAGGGCTTTGAAGATGACTACAGGGGTGCGAGGGGAGCGGGTGGCGTTGTTATCCAGGAGTCGCTCCAGGTTGTCCTGCAGGCCACAAAAGTCAGTAGGGGGGTTGAGGGTCTGCGTGCCCTGGTACTGGACGGAGCTGAAGGCCTCTGGGAAACGGCCCAGCTTCCTGAAGCGCTCCAATAGCAGACGATCTACTGAGTCAGATGACTTATCTGAAAGAAGACAGATGAGACAGATGGAGAGATTAATAGACAGTGTAATAAGATTATAGATATTCCTCTAGCTCTGTCTTGGTACATCTATGGCATGACCACAAACGTAGATACAGTACACATCAATCTCAGACTTTGAATAGTCTGCTTCAATGTATTTGTTGCAAAGGCATTGCACTCAAATTGTCACAAAAATGTGAGAGGAAAAATAGGGTATAACCCTACTCATTAAAATAAAATAATGTAATATGGAAGAATCCTGCAATTCAACTATTAGCCTACATTTTCCTTCCCAGCAGTCCAAAAAGTAGTATTTACTTGTTTCAAAACAAGTTGGAATGCTGATAGCTGCTCCTGAACTTGTGTGACACATTTTAGGCTGGTTCTCGCTGAACCTGTAATCACCTGTTAGGTTAACCCTCAATTGCCTCTTGTCCTGTCTGCTGGCACAAGTCTACATTCATGGTGAAACAGCAACAATGTACTGTACTAGTACAAGTCTACATGCTATATTCTACCTAAAGAAGGTGTAATGTGTAATAGCCAAAGTAATTACACTGCACCTGCTAACAGTGGGACTCAAGAGCAATCAAAGTATTGAGTTTTGCCTCTATACATACTTGAACCAAGCAACTTAGTGTGGACTGTTTCATGGAAGATGACTACTGCGGGGCCCAAGGTGGACAGTGGGACATCCAGGCCGCAGCGGGCCGTTGTGGCCTTCAGCTGCTTGGTGAAGTGCTTTAGGTAGGCGTCCGAGGCGTCACCGAGGAATTTGAACAGGTCATCATGGAGACGGTCAGCGTGGGTGCGGTAAATGATGAGATCGGAGATGGCGAGCACCTTGAGCAAGAGACGGGTTCTCTGACCCTGCTTGGAACTGTTCCCAAGCAGCCCCTCTGTATCGATAACCACCACTTTATGGATAGGGTCAAACGCTGCCCACACTCCCACCGTACAGGACTCTTGTGTGGGAGAAGTCTTGAACACCTCTCTGCCCATGAAGAATGCATGGTTCAGGGTGTGGGATTTGCCCTCTCCTGTGTTGCCAAAGATGGACACCACCTTCAGCAGTCGGTCAGGTTTGCAGTCCAGTTTCTTCACAAATGAAGCTTCATCTTGAATCTTTGGAAGAATCAGAGTTTAGTAGTGAAAACAAGGTATTTAAATAATACATTTGTCAATGGCTCCATCCAAATACTTAATGTTTTAGTAGTAGACTTAAGTGTCATTTTTGCACTACTCACCTGCATTTCCTCATTCTCGTCGACCAGGAGAAAACTGGACACTTTCTCCATGAGTTTTGCTCTCTGAGCTTTGGTCTCATCAGCTGTTTGGACAGAGGGCTGGACAGATGCCTGGACAGAGTTGACCATAGCGGGTTTGGGCGGTGGAGGATAAGAGGTGAGCTGGTGTTTCTTTTTGTTACCTCCACTGTGGGTGCGCTTCTGACAGTCTTGGCACAAGTTAACTTTACAGTTTTGGCAGCGGACCACAGACCTATGCCGTTTGGCATTGTCTGACGCTCCATTACCTCCTTTGCAATTGTCACAGTAGGGGACATGCCCAGGCCCTATCTGAACCCGCTCATGGTTCCTCAGATGCTCCTGACTGTGGAGCTCAAGCTCACAACGAATGCACTGCAAGCTTTTGCACTCATCACATTCAAACGCAGCCTCCTCAGAGCCACCGCAGGCATAACTTTCTTGACATATTAGACTAGTATTGACTCCCTTTTCTGAAGATGAGCCATTCCCACTCATCGTTTCTTACAAAGTAAACTTGAACACAGTGTAATGCTAACTGGAATAACTTTGACTACAACGCCAACAATTTCCAATAGCAGTGAATGAAAAATACACACCATGCGCAAATACTGTGAAAATTGTGCTTGACAGGATTGCCCAAATACAAAGGCTGAATCAGTTAAAACAGCTGCATGGTGACTGTGCTCCCTGTGACCTCTAACAATTCCGAATGTGCCAATATTTCACACAATGTTATCAGCACGAATGCCAAACACTAGGCATTGTTTACTAATATGAGACTCAGTGCAAATACACAGTGAGGCAATGAGGTGCAAACAGCTGTCTGCTAGAGCTGCTTTCTCACTTATTTGCCTCTAGTTTATTCATTAAACAAAGTAGCTGCTTTGCTGCAGCTGCCAGTATACGCAAGACATAAAACACTGTTTGGTTTAGTAGTATCTTGCTAAAGTGATGCAGAAACAAGTGCAGATAGCCAGTACCACCAGAGACAATGAACTCTCCCTGAAAAGATGAATGTGCAAATGTTATCCGCTAACAGGCTAGCTAGCACTGTTTCTCAGTAGCTCGCCAGCAAACTCAATAGATGTTTTGGCATCCTAGCATGAATACTTACATCAAGTTTTCGATTGACAAAATCGAAAGAAAACAATATATTATTAGCAAGCCAGCAAGCCCCAACAGTTGCAATCTGTCCAAGCGGACTAGCTAGCCTCCAGTTTGTCAAGTGAGCTACAACAACATATCAACAATAACAACACACGGTCGATGTCAAATAATGTCCGCGGGTCGTTGTGCAATCATCAAAGGCAGCACGGGAGGGGAATCGGCTCAATTCCGTCTTTAAAAAGTGTTATTGCGTTGATATCCTTCCGAGCAGTGTCATTGTTTTGTTCCTCAGTCCCCTCCCTAGCAGTTCAGCTGTAGCTACGTTATGTTGTTGCCAGGTCAGATCAGCTGATCAGATTATTTTGAGTCACAGGGTCGGAGGAGGGTGAGATCCTGTTGCATCATGGGAAATGTAGTCTTATATTATAGCCGTAGTCGAAGGCGCGCAAGTAGCCTAGATGTGTTTGATATTATTGGTATGATACGAATTACCTTTCTCTAATACATCTCCGAATGTGATAGGCTTTTATTGGCCCACAAACGTTTTAACTTTTATTTGTTCAGGGAAACTTTTCAACACTCCCCTGCTGCTGCTAGATATTCACACTCCCAGTGAAGGGGGGAGGGTGGAGTGGTAGACACTCCCTTTCTGTAGTCATTTCCCCCCCAGATAGTTCAAGGCCTCAAATCAACAACGTGTATCTGTAAACTCTAAGCTACCGGTAGTAAAACAAAAGCATATTATAGCATAGATAATTTTATCAAAAAGGACAAGAAGGAAGAAATAAGCCACAAATCCAAGATTAATTTTTCTTCCCGGGATCAGGATCAGAATGTACAGGACTTTATTGTCCCCAAAAGGAAATTTGTCTTGGATGACAGTGCTACATCAGCTGCATTTCATATCAATGTTTTACAAATTAATTAATCAGAGAACATCAAGTCTGAGGATCCTACAATGGGTGGTGAAGCCAATGTAAAAAAATCGAGGGGAAACACAACAGTGTCACTTCTTCTAATTTGTGTTCTTTTGATTTGGGTTGGCATACTGTCTATTTGTAAGAGTAACAGTAAATCTGCATGTCAGGTTTGCCATAACACAGGCTAGCCTTGTTCTAATTCAGTTGAATGTATTGGATTTTGCTGAAGCAGGGCCTAGGCTACATCACATAAACCCTAAGGCATTAGTAATAACAATGTAGCATGTCTGAATGCTGAATATTATGTGTATATCGACTTAACTTGTGGCCATCATTTTACCATTTTACCGTGAACTGATTGGTTGTTTCAAAAGTAATTGGAAACATGGTTCAATGTAGTCTTTCAAAATGAAGGCTGGTTTAAATGCCCTTTGTCTTGTAAACTAGCACTTCAAAGTATCAGCAGGTGACCATTTGTCCCTTCACAAAGCCCAGTAGAAGTGACACTGTTGTTGTGTTTTTCCCTCCATTTTTCCAGTGGCTTCACCATCAATTGTAGGATCCTCAGACTTGATGTTCTCTGATTAATTAATGAAAGAAATTTGTAAAACATTGAATCGAAGAGAAGCAAGCTATTGGCCTAAACCATTGCCAGCACTAATTGTGTTCTATCCTGTCATACATTTACTATTCCTTCATATGACTTCACAGAAAAAAGAAACAAACATGAACAAAAAAACATCAGTTAAAATATGAAATCAACAAAGGTAAAAACAAATGCAGCAGAATGTGTAACCTCCCAACAGTGCCATGAATGATATGGCATTTGTACAATGATTGTCACATTTCTCAAGAGGAAGTCAGTGCAACTCTTATCTTATTCCAAATTGCTTCAGTGCACAATCTGTACTCTTCTGAGAGGTATTTACATTAAGTTCCCTATTCATCCTAAAACTCCCAGAAAGACACAGTGTCCAGCAAGCTGAGAACATTAGACTCTTAGATGCCATGTCGAATGAAGCAGAAGAGTTTCTTCCACCCGCCGCGAGAAAAAGTCTTTAAACAATCAAACAGTTTGAGTTCTTTGGATTTCTTGCCAGCCTTGTGCTTCATGGCGGCAAATATAGCACAGTCAAACACATCTTTGAGGTTCTTCTGTGTCAGTGCTGAACACTCCACATAGTCACAAGCTCTTATCCTCTGTGCCAGCTTCCGGGCCTGGGAGAGGTGCACCGGTTTGGCTCGGAGCCGGTCCAGATTAATAAGGACGTTCACACTGTGGCGAAGGTCTGACTGAGTCCCAACCAGAATGATGGGTGAGGTGGGATTGCAGGCACGGATCTGCGGGACCCACTTGGAAGTGATGTTGTCAAAGGACAACTGGGTTGACAACGCTGAAGCAGAGGACAAAGACATCCACATGGGCATAGCAGAGAGAGCGAAAGTGATCAAATTCCTCCTGTCAAAGATGGAAACTGTGAGATTTCAGGAGCAAATGATGTTTAAGAATAATCATAAGGCGGCGTGGGACATTTACCTGTCCAGCGGTGTCCATCAGTTTGATATGAGTTGGGAATCCATTAACATGAACCAGGCCTGTTTGGGTGATAAGGAGTTAATTGGAAAGAGACATCAGTTTTATTGTGACCCTACAAGAAAAACTCACTTACCAGAAAACACATCAAAAGCCGTCTGTCTGTATCCGTTGGGGTATTCATTAAAGATGTAACTTAAGATCATGCTGGTCTTCCCCACAGCTCCATCCCCGACCAACACACAATTCAGTGGCTCCTTCAGGCTGTGCAGTTCATCATGGATGGGAAAAGCCTGTGCCATGTTTTCTTAAATTATTCCATTATTCCAGTTGTTTAAAAGTCAGAGGAGGGGCGCATTGTTAATAATACAGTATGACTCTTACCCCAGAGGGCCTGTTTGTGCCAAAGGGAAAGGGACACCTCTGATTTGAAAGAACAAAGACGCCCAATCAGATGAGTGCTCCTCAGACACTGAAGATGCTTCCGTTTGATGTAGATCTACTTGGTCACTCCCACCAAGGGTCATAGTTCACGATGTCTAACGCTCATTACGAAAAAGACCTGTAGCAGCCTAAGTGCTAAGAACAATACCATTCAAATTTCGATGCAAAATCACAGTAATATTATAGTGCATAGAATGTAGGCCTATTTATTA
>CABFOS010026623.1:0-13272 GCA_900660315.1 Diretmoides pauciradiatus
CTTATCATTTGACATTTTAGCAGTTTAGACCAATTACCACCCATTCTACAATAACGCATGCATCATTGTAGAATGGGTGGTAATTGGTCTAAACTGCTAAAATGTCAAATGACAAGTGATATTTGCTTTGACACCTCAAATTTATTCAAACCTTTCCATTTATCTCGCATTTCTTATCATACATTTCACTTCCTTGATAATCTTGACAGGCTGTTGTTTCCTTCCCCCACCTCAGAGCAAAGCCCTTGCATTGCACATGTTTTTGCATTGGATAAAGCAATGTCACCAAACTTTATAATACATATAGTGTTTAATAATAATGATGATAATAATAAGCTAAGGTGCACATTAAATGCAACTCGTCATATCGCAAATATTTTGTCGCTAAATGCGCTGCATGATGCATATGGGTTCTTCGTTACATCATTTTAATGTATCATGAGGGAAAAAGCAGATGCTTTTTGTAACAGCCCATGGGAATCTGAAACAAGAAACCCTAATCTTTTAATGGTGTCTGTGTTCTTTCAAAAGAAGGATACCAAGGCACTTACGCCTGTACATAAAACAGCCATTTATTGAGGCAAACGATCTACACTTTACGGCCTACAGTACCCAGGCTTCCCTCAGGCCTTCCTCCCGTAATATCCTTTGACATTAAAAACCCCTCAATTGAATTCTCCCCCTCTTCCCCACAGCAAAGCCCTCAACAAGATGTTTGCGTACAACCACAAGCAGGCAGAGTGGAGGGAGGTGGCGGCCATGAAGACAGCCAGAGCCATGTTCGGAGCTGTCGTCCACAACGGCAAGATCGTGGTGGCTGGTGGAGTCAATGAGGAAGGCCTCACTGCTGCATGTGAAGCCTACGACTTTGGAACTAACAAGTATGAAGCTGCTTTATCTTTTTCTACCTAGTATCTGAGGAGTTGCATGTTGTGTGAGATTTTAAGAAATGAGACAACTCATTTATGTCATTTCTCTGTGCATTCCACACTATTCAATCATCTTCACTTGTGGCGGAAAAGGCTTTCATCTGAATGAGAATACTAAAATGAATGTGTCCATCTTGTGCTTTACTGAACCTCTAATGTTGTGGTGGGGAATCTGTTCAGGTGGGAGCCCTTCACAGAGTTTCCCCAGGAACGGAGCTCTGTGAACCTGGTGAGCAACGGGGGCTCGCTGTACGCCGTGGGGGGCTTTGCTATCGTGCAGACGGAGAACAAAGAAATGGCTCCCACAGAGGTCACTGATGTCTGGCAGTAAGTCCCTCTGCAAGAGAATACATACATACCTGGTATAAAACTAAAAAACATATAAAACAGTCAGTGATATCGGACAGCGTTTACACATTTTCTTTCGTATGTTTATTATTCCTGTGGATTACTGACCAAACGTAGACAATGTGATTTCAAGATATTTCCACCGCAGCTACAATAAATATCTAAGTTTAAAATGGTAAACATCGGTCCCTGAAAACCAATGAACAAGGTCAATTTAGCCTCAGTAGATCATAATACAATACAGCCACAAGGCGTATGTATCTATTTGTGACTTGGTGTCACTTTCTCCTCTTCCTACCTATTGTACACATATAACTAAATCTACAGATGATGTGTGAATAGGGATTTTTAAAGTGGTAATCTGCAAGATCTTTGGCACTCAGCAAATCACTTGTCAATCAAACAGTGTGCCCAGTACTTTCTTTCTCTTGATAAAGTTTTAGTTTTAGTAGGTGGCGCTCTTTTCTTTGTCTATTCATCCATGGTGGCTATCGCTGCAAAGCTTAATGAACTGGCTGTTGGTCGAATCACTATTTTGTTATACAAATAAAGAAAGAGACAGCGAGTCGCAGAACAAGAATTTGAAATTCCTCTTCCTTGTATTAGGTATGAAGATGACAAGAAGCAGTGGAGCGGCATGCTGAGAGAGATGCGTTACGCTGCCGGCTCTTCCTGTGTGTCCATGCGCCTCAATGCTGCCAGGATGCCCAAACTGTAGACAGCATCGCAGTCCTGAAGTCCCCACAACACAACGCCCCCACCTTCCCCCAGGTGTCTGCAGGACATCTCCACCTTTGGACTTGAGTTGATCTTTGAGGGTTTTTTTCAACTTTTTTTTTTTTTAATTTTTATCTATTAATATTACTCTCACCCTATTATTTAAACATTTGGTTCTGCTGCTGCCTCTGCACCACGGCAGTATCTAAAAACAACAACAACAACAACAACACACTATTTAGGTTGATCTTTAAAGTTCCACTGACATTGTTTCTAGCTCTTCTTTTGTAAAATAAACACTTTGGTTGTTTTGATTTTGTGTGATCTGCAGGAAATTGTGAAAGATGTTTCTATTTCTGTGCTTTCTTTGTGAGTTTCGGGTAAGCGAGGGTAAACAAGGAACTGTAACTGGGTTAATAGCAGGTTTTGTCTCAAAGAACTTCAAGTGTCGTACATAAAAGTCAAGTCAACATCGCTGTGGGTTAGGATGAGGACATGCAGGACGTGACTGGAAAACTTGAGGTATATCTAAAATGATTTTTATGATGGCACTGCCACGTCCACGCTGGATGAAAAATGATATTCCTACTGAATCATATCGGCAATGTTTACATCGATTTACATATACAACAACAAGATGCTGGTGCAGGGAAAGATAACAGATAGCACCGTATGTAAATGAAGAATATTTCAGGCATAACAGCTGCATGGTTTGCATCTGTGTATATATTGTAATGGTAAAGAAGGTAGAAGACTCAGATAACAGATAACATTCAGTTGGGGAGTGGAAAAGCCCTTTCTAGTGTGACAGAATGTTGGCAGCTTCTAGATTTGCTCCTACTGAAATTTAAAATTCAACTCAATCATTTTTGTTATTAAATGAACGGGATTCCTGCTCAGCAGAATTGTACATATTTGGCATATGGACATTAATGGCAGCCATTGTGCTGTGTTTCCCATATTATTGCAACTTCCTCATTTGTTTAATCAGCAACTAAAGCTCCATGGTGGCGCCGGGTTTAGCACTGTCATGTCCTACTCTGCAATGTTTGATGGAATAACAAACATGCCCGCAGAAGAAAATACCCTTCCCAAAACTGTTTAACTGAGGAGGAAGTACTTAACCGTGGATTTGCTTTAACATGCACGTGAAAGCTTATCTTTGTGAATTAGCGTGACCCTTGACATAGTTTAAGGTGACAGCAGACAACAATGGGCTTTCAAGCCAAAGGGACGCTGGAGTTTCCCCTGGTTGGGAGAAACTGCAACGGGAGAGGAGAAAGTAGGAGGAGTGACGGAGGGAAGAGCTGTGAGAGGAGAGGAGACACTCCGGGAGTGGACACTGATGAGGAGGCTGTGACCGAAAGTGAGTAGAACAGTGTATTTGGTGTTTTCATGCATTCGGAGATGAAAATAGCTTTGAGTATCACAGTTGCGTCATTTTCTCTCTCTCTCCTCAACACACAATATGGCACTTTGACAATTTCTGTATCCTGTCTTATTAAAAGTGATTGTACCTGTGATGTGTAAATGGCAACTCGCACCTCTCTTCATATCTATAATAAGAGCAGATTGCACCGGCAGAATTACGCGAAGCTGCCATCAACCGGAGATGCTGTAGACACTGTCATATCCTGTGAGGCTTTCAGAACACTTAGGCTGTTGTTCACAAGGAAAGAGAAATTACTTTTGTTTGTTTGCTTCCCACTGCGTTTGGTTGATTGTTTGTTGATTCCCCAGTCTGCTTGCCTTTGGGCTTCTTTCTCTACTCTCATTCCTTCTTCGAGCAATAACTGCAGCTGAGATGATGTCTTATCTTCTCACCAAACATTCTCACATGTATTCACTTGACAAATTAAAATGGCATAGGCAGTCCATCTTCATTTTGTTTGTATTGTTGTTTTTCAGAGCCCACAGAGCTACACTATGTCCAGCATCGTGTACTACGACACTGATCACAACTGCACCTACGTGGACCGGCTGATCAGACGCTACTACCTGCCCGCCGCCTACAGCGTCATTTTCGTCGTGGGGCTGGTCGGCAACGTCACCTCAATTGGTGTGTACGTGACGAAGCTGCGTCCCTGGAAAAGCAGCAGCATCATCATGGTCAACCTGGCGCTGACTGACCTCCTCTACGTCCTCAGTATGCCCTTCCTGGTGTACTACTACACCAATGAGGATTCGTGGACACTCGGCGACTTCATGTGCCGCTTCGTGCGTTTTGGGTTTCATTTGAATCTGTATGGGAGCATTCTCTTTCTGACGTGCCTGGCAGTCTTCCGCTATGTGGTCGTGGTCAAGCCCTTGATGGCAGTGCAGTTGCAGCAGAAGTGCTGGGGCATCGCGGCGTGCTCGGCAGTCTGGGTGATCGCCGCTTCCGAAATCATGCCCATGTTGACCATGATCACCATGGAGGAGCTCAGCAACAAAACCTACTGCCTGGACTTTGCCAGCACCAAGCCCTTTGATGTGGTGTGGTGGTACGGATGGCTTCTCACCACGCTGGGGTTTCTACTGCCCTTAGTGGTGGTATTTCTATGCTACATCGGTGTAGTTAGGCAGCTGGCTAAAGGGCCGTACACAAGCAGCCCCAGTCGGATCCGGGCGCGGTGGGTGACAGTGCTGATCCTGGTGGTGTTTGTCGTGTGTTTCCTGCCATATCACATCTTGCGTGTGTTGCGGATAGACACGCGGAGGAGGCCGGAGACTACGTGCATGCTGGAGCGATGTGTCCACGCGGCGTATATTATCTCCAGGCCTCTGGCTGGATTCAACACCTTTTTTAACCTGGCTCTCTACACTCTGTCAGGGGACAGCTTCCGGCAGGCCTTTCTCAGCACCTTTTACTGGGAACGCTGGCTGCCCAAGGCCAGGTCACTCTTCAAGGTGACCATCATAAGCAGGGCCGGCAACAACGTGACCTCAGAATAACTGGCTTCTGCTACAAGACTTTTTCTTTCTTTTCCCCTTCACCTCCTTGTCTTTCTCTCTGACGCTGCCTCTCCCACACACAACATTTCATGATTTCAGGAGAGCTGTTTACACCCCAGAGACAATAAACAGTCCCTTTCATTTGGGTTTGTCTAGGGCAGGAGTGCTGTGTGTCAAGCCTTCAGGTGCAAATATAAATGATTATATGTTTTAACATCAAACATTTGGATCTGATTTGTTCACAGCTTGCTTCTTTTGTTCGAGTGAGTAATGTGTATCTGGGGGATTGGAAGTCACGTGAGCAAATTTCTTGAGTCAATACCTATCTTTTCTTTGTGCGAGGTGAAAATGAGAGTGTAATTTCCCGCACTTATTTGTATTGTGTTTCTGTGCTGGTGTGTCAAACCCCACTGGTATACCAGTAAGTGCTCTCAGATTTATCGCAAGATTTTACTCAAATGTTGAAGAAAATTCATGTTCAACACGTGTGCGTCATTAAAATGTCATATCATGAGCTTATCAAGACCTCTTCCCTCTCATCCTCAGTATGTTGGTTGTTGAAAAAGAGAAATCCTCATCGGGGACAAATAAAGTGTCACATTCAAGAGAAGTTAGATAACACACAGTGAAGTTGAAGTTGGAGAGCTCATTGTGCTTTCTGGTCCTCCTGGACAATTATGCAATGGTGTATGACAGATCCAAGCTGTAATTAATTTGGTGTGAATGATTTGGTGCAACAGAGACTGAGAATGACTTGCTGTAGGCATAAGCAACAGGCTACTGCTTGGGTCAATAACAGAGGAACGCCACAGAAGACCAAAAAGGCCAAAGGCATATATATATAAACAATACAGACCCAAGGCTGCAGGGGAGGGGACCCATCTGACGTGAACCCCAATGGGCCCCTTTCACTGCTACATTTACTGCAGCAAAGTTACATGCAAAAGAGTGCATGTACATAATATATATTATCAGAGTAGAGAACATATCGGCTTTATATACCCATTACAAAGCAATTATCTTCACTGTCGCAATGTTTTTCTTTATGCAAAATAGTCTGGCAACACAAAACTATATGTTCATTATACAGAAATCATATATAAACTATGAAATGAAATAATTAATTCATTTTGTATTGTCGTTTTTCAGCTACTAGTGCAGTCTCTCTCTCTCTCTCTCTCTCTCTCTCTCTCTAACTTCCGGTGTGATGTTAACTTCTACGGTTTTGTTGTTGCCACTAACAGGCTCTGATTGTTGTTCTAGGTGTACCAATTGATCCCCATAGAGAAATGAAAAGATTGACTTTACCTGGAGCTTGATCAGGTCTTGTTTTCGTTAGCTTCTAGCTAGCTACCGGAAGGCTCCGGAACTCTCGCGAGAGATCGCATCTGCTACTGTAGCGTCAACGGATGTGATCTCTCGCGAGATTTCCGGTTCGGGCGGCTAGCTTCGGTGGCTAGCTAGAAGCTAACACAAAACAACACCGGATCAAGCTGCAAGCTATGGGGATAATCTAGAACAACAATCAGAGCCTGTTAGTGGCAAAAAAAACCGCTTATAGAAAAAGGAATTTTAGATAAGAAGGTGCCCTATATTGTAACATTGCCGGTTAGCGCTAATCGCTGTGTACATACATCTACTGATGCCTCTGGACACATCTTCAGTGATGTTCCTGGAATCATCGGGTGTTTCGGGTCTTTCAACATCATACACCCTCTTCCAGGTGACCCAGCCGGGGCTGATATATAATCTAATCGCTAAACAACCATCACTATGTCATTAGTGGACCAATTTCAAAACTTGTTGTCCCCATAAATCAGAAACACACACTAACATGAGGAAATAGAGTTAACTTTGAAAATGACCGGAATTATCCTTTAAGATGCTCTAGATTTCTGGGAAAGTTTTCTGGACGTTGTCATCCATTGACCAATCAACGTCAAGTCTCTGTTTGATCACGTGACGCGACAGTTTAGGCGCAGAATTTGAACGTCAGTTAGCGAACCGGCGACGAACAGCCAGCAGCTATGTCGTTCAATTAGAAACACAAGAGTCTCCAGGAAGGAAGGAAAGAGAGAACCAGGAGGTCAAACCCTTGCAGGTGGGATAGCATTAAACTAGGTGAGTAACACACAAGCTTGTTCAAGAGGGTTTGATGGGTGTTTGAAGGCCGCCGTTCCAGCCCGTTATTTCTCGTTATAAACAGCAGGCCTGTGTTGGTGGTGCCGCCTTCAGTTTGTTGGTCTGATGTGGTGTTCCTATGATGTTTGTTCCTATGGTGTTTTGCGGTTGCTATTCATACATGTCATAACCTATATAGTAATTATGTAAACATGCCAGCTGTCGTTAATGTAGTTGATTCGTTTACTTGTTGTCATAACGACCTGCTGATCTGCACTGTCTATATACACACACGTCCATTCCCCCAACCATAGTCTCAAGTCTAATTTACCCTGTAATTACAACCCGTTGCAGATGCACTGAAAGCAAAATGTCTATAATGATTTAAAAAAAAATATGCACAAAAGAAATAGAAGGAGAGACGATATCAATCATCTAGTTTTGCTGAATGTGTCTGTATTGCAGCCATTGCAACCCCTGTACAGCCGTAAAATGATTTTACAGCCTGACACTCTGGAGCTGCTGATCTGTGAATGACTTCAGGGTTGTATCTAAGCACTTAGCTGACTTCTCTTTGCAGATGCACTTTCCCCATGAGCTAACAAGGAATCAGCACATTCCTCATTTTGAAAGTCTACATATTTGCTCCATATTGAGAGTTAAGAGCCAAAGTATGAAGCATTTTTAATTTGAGTTCTGCAAAGAGGGCATTAATACTACATAACACAGACTCTACTCATTTGTTTTATTATTGATATTTAAACAGGAATTCTTTGCATGGAAAAGAGCAGAAGCCTTACATCAAACATCAGTAGTTTATGTTGTGTATAACACAAATCTCCCGGAACAAATTCTCTCTGTCAACAGAGTGACATCCCCTGCAGATACAAGGGGGCTGTTAGGATATTTACCCTGTCGATAGAACATAGGTTGCAAATTGAATGCTTCATCCTGGACACCATATGCCATTTTATCGCCTTCTTGTT
Organism: Diretmoides pauciradiatus; assembly: GCA_900660315.1. Taxonomy (NCBI): domain Eukaryota; kingdom Metazoa; phylum Chordata; class Actinopteri; order Trachichthyiformes; family Diretmidae; genus Diretmoides; species Diretmoides pauciradiatus. The sequence goes on from CABFOS010026623.1 coordinate 8,036, forward strand.
TTCATTTGGTAGTTGCTCTTATCCAAAGCTCTTTACAGGATTGAGAGTGCTTACATTTTCAGCATGAGTGGTGCCAGTGAGAGTTGAACCCCTAACCCTGGCAGTTAGTGCCTTGCTCTACCCATTACGCTATGCAGGACCACAACAACATGGTACAATAAAAAGCTTCTGTGTAGAGTGTAAATCTGCAATGATTAGAACCAAAGATGCTGGTAATCTTACATTTAAAGTTCATGGGTGGGTCTTGTCACTTTCTGCATTAACAATATTTCTGAGCAAAAAGGCAAAATCCATTCTTTACCATCATAATTATCACAGGCTTATATAATTCTAATCTTTCCCAAGCTGTGCTACTATAGTAAGGATTGCAGCTGGGGCTGGAAAGGCTATTTTAGACTGAGGACATAGTCATTCCCTCTTCCGCCTTCTAACCCATCTCATCCTCCTCCTCATTCTCCTTCGCACCCATGAAGACAGTGGAGTGGCCTGGAACTGCATATTGCAGTAACAATTTCCTGAAATATGATATTAATGTTAAGCAATCATTTAGGCACCTGACATTTCAAGGGGCTCTTGTTTGTGCAAATGTGTTGAGATAGAGCATTTTTCTACGGGAATGCAAAGGGATCATTAATAGAGATGAGTACGGTATGTTGCCAGATTATGGTGGGAAAAGCATTCAGCAAGCTGCTGAGCTATTTTATTTTCTGCTGCACCAGAGTCATGGTCAATTGAACTTGAAGTGCCCATAATCAACGCCTAATGGTGGAAATACCAATGTTCTCTACCTCTGATGTAAGAGCACTGAAATGGTCTCTGACAGCCTGTCTTTCAGGCTTGTGGCACTCCCTTCTCCTTATTGAGAAAAGCTTCATCGATGTGTGCGTGTCGACATGTGTTTATATGGAAGAAGTTGGCAGACAGCGTGAAGATCTCAGATTTGTATGGGGAGAACATGCTGTGAAAAGAAGCAAGGCAGAACACGTGCACGCACCACACATGCATGCACACCAAGAAGCTGGTTCATTCAAATCAATGCCTGCTGCATATTTTTATTGAACGGAGTGCCTGCAAAGAAGTTTAATTCATTTTTTTAAATGTGCACAGCAACCTAATCAATCAGAAAAATACACTGCGGAATTGTGCCATGTTTGTGCTTTGATATTTCTATGAAGCCAACACCACAGATTAACTACAATATTTCACTGATCAACACAGCGCTAGATCACAAACATGACACACAGGATCTTTCAAGTCATTTGCCATATTGAAAATATACTAAAACTGGCCTTCACCTTTCTCCAGTATGAAGTAAAATATTTTTGATGCTTATAATTTAATTGAAGGAACATTGTCACTGCTTTGAGAACAGTCAAAGCAATCACTAATTAATAAATAAATACATCCAAATTTCACATTATTACAGTGCCAAAAACATTTGACCATAACTAAGAAAAAGCATGAACATAAATAGAAAACGTTTATGTTGCCATGACGAATACATCCATCATAAATATTAAGACACCGTACGGCAGTCCAACATAGCGCTATGCAGGCTGAGTCAAAGGCTTGGCAGATTCACAGCAGGAGAACAGCAGAGGCATGAGAGAGGGAGACGGAAGGGGATAAAGGAGGGAGGAGAATAAAGCACAATGAATCAAACAGCAATCAGTCAGTGCACTGGTGCTTTCAGCTCCTGTCATTGGCTCTACGGCCCATGTTCTCCTCACCACCGCACCACTTGGCTGCTGTAGTCCTCTGTGGTGGCTACCTCCTCCAACCCCTTCCCTTTCTTTCCCTCCTCCTCCTCGTCCTCCCCCCCTCCTCCTCCTCCTGGTCTCCAGAGTTCGGCCAGGTAGGTCCTGTGCAGCCGCTGCCTTTGTTGCCTCTCCTGCCTCCTCCTCAGCCGCTCCTCCTGGTGCTGTTGCTGTCGGCTGTACTGGTAGCGCCGCAGGAATAGCTCCTTTGCGTACTCATACAGCTCCACGTCAAGAGCGTTCAGCCCCTCGATGCGCCACCGCTCCTTCTCGCTGATCCCCACGCTGGCGGCGCGCGTGCTGTTGATCTGTGTGAAGGCCTGGATGAAGCGTAGGCCGAACGTCCGCTCAAACAGGTACTGCGTCTTGCGCTGAAACTCTGTCAGGCCGTAGAAGGCCATGTTGCGTAGGTTAGCCTTGGCGCTGGCAAGCAGCACGTGGCCTCGCTCCAGCTCGCTCATGGAGGACATGTTGTAGCAGCCCACCAGGCTGAGGTCGCCCAGCATGCGGACCTGGCGGTTGTTGGCCAGGTTAGAAGGGCAGTTCATGAACTCTGCCAGGGTCACTCCTGTCCAGTCTTCGCCGCTGTAGCAGGCGGGGAGCTCGTCCTGCATGGGCAAGTGGCCGTCGCACATGTGAAGGGCGGTTTTCCATGTGGCGCCACGCTGCACATGTTTCCACTCACTGAGGTAGCGTGACACTGGGTCGCGTAGCATGGTGATGTAGTAGAAATTCCTGCAGAGGGAGACAGAGAGATACATGAGCTGAGGTGCCTTGCACACATAGCAGATCAGGATTGGGGTCAATTCACTTTAAATTCAGTGAATTCAAAATTCACATCGCTGACATCCGTATGCCTTGATTAGTTACATAATATGAGTTGTATTGATCTCCAAGGGGAAACTGTCAGCATAGGCATTCTCTTTTAAACTTGAGTCTTAAATTAGATTGAGAAAGAAATTAGAAGACAGTACATAGATATTAAGTATTATGTATATAATGAATAATACATAAAAGGTTATAATGCTGTGAAATACTTTGTTTATTTTATTTATATGGCAGCTATTTCGGTTAACAATTAAAGCACCTTATAGGTTGAGGCTCCAATAAGCTTAGCTTCTGCCTCAACCTTTTCAATCAGCCATTTTTCATTTCCAAAAAACTTTATGGTAAATTTCTCCTTTTATGTTTCGCTGATCGAAATAAACGTTTTTCATTCATTCATTAATTCATAAATTGGGGGAAAGCGTGCTAAAACACCATGAGCCAAATTCCCAGCACAGTGAAGGGAAATGACATCAGACTTCGCATATCCTGTTGAAGTATAAAGGGAAATGAGGTGGAAGAAAAACCACAGGACTGGAAACGTATTGGGTGCATGTTCAAAATATGATAGACTGACAGTAATGATACAGAAAGATGCAAACCGATGAAGAATGGCCCACTTATCAAAAAGCATGCACAACATTTAATATCCCGCAGATATCACATTATTTATTAATAAAGATCCGTTTTTTCCACCCAGAGGTGAGATGAGAAGTGCCATGTTTGTTTAACATTTACATTTAGTTATGCTGCTTACCTCCTTAAATCAGTCTCATTTTTATCTTCCATGTTTCTATGTCTATGTGGTGATCTTTGAACTTCAAAAAAATCGCCATGAACAACCCACACAACAACTTTTCAACTGAAGAACACAGCTTTTTGCTTTTTCTTATCTTTTGAGTTCAGTCGGCACTCTGAGAGTTTCAGCCATTTGTACATTTTTCAAAAAGAAAAGGATGTAGATTAGAAAGGGGAAATTCACAATGTTCTGAAATGCATCATCATCATCCCTCTCTTCAGTGACCTTACTCTGTTAGAGGAAGGAATGAAATACAAAGAAGCAGCTTGAAAGCACACAGATTTGTAATTTATTTACTGGGGCCATTCAGTTTATAGCTTAATAAAGAATTCAGATTCAAGGATATTTTATAGTAATACTACTGAGGAAGGCACTTTAAAACAAATGTACTTCATAAATGACCAGTTTTCAATACACAATACATTCCCACTCCCCAGGCACTATTTTTTTAAAACATTTTTTATAAACATATTTTTTTGCCATTTTAAGAATCATCACAAAACAATACAGTGACATGAATTGCTCCAATAATGAACCCGCCCAACCCCCCTTCTCCCTTTACCCCACCCCCCACACACACATACATTTAGCCTTTTGAGCTCCTAGGCCGAGAAATTATGCTGAATAATGACAATGCATAATGACAATGATAACAAAAACATAACAGTTAACAATAATGAATGAGGTACATTAGTGTAAACAAAAAAAGAGAGAGAGGAAAGTGTTGTGCGTATATATATATGGATCATTGTATTGCATAACAAGCTATTGGGAGATCTTCAATGTACTGCCAAACTGTATGATTAAGCTGCTGTATTGAATAAATTGTCTCAACCAAGTAATCATTCTGGGGAGATGGGAGGTCAGACTCTTAACATAAGTGATCAGGGGCTGCCAATGACTGTCTGTCGAACCCCGTATGGAGAATTTGATCTTTTCCAATTCCAAAAAAGACATTGTATCAGGCAGCCATGAAGGAGGTGATGGGGGCAACGGTTTCTTCCAAAATAAAAGTATTCTCCTACGGGCTATTAGAGGGGTAAAAGAGATTACATTTGCTTGCTTCACACTGATGTATTTCATTCATTTATTATTAAGGACTGCACAACAAGTTGGCAGAATTTGCTTTTCGGTACAGCATGTAGATAAGCGCATAGCTCACTGAGTCTTCACAGAAAACATGGATACATAAGTCAGACAGTATACACACAGTAGACACACACACAATAACATTTCAGAGGTGAGTGGAGTTCAGAGACCTTATGGCAGTGGGAAAGAAGCTATTTTGAACCGGGTTGTTTTTGTAGATATGGATCTATAGCGCCGGCCAGAGGGCAACAGTTGGAACAGGTGGTTAGCTGGGTGAGATGGGTCAGAAACTATCTTTTGTGCTCTTGTGATTGTGCGTTTGAAGTAAAGTGAGTCTAGTGACGGGAGGGGGGTGCCTGTGATTTTTGATGCTTTACTGATTATGCGTTGAAGTTTACTGCGTGACAGATTGTCTAGATTGCCGTACATGTACATGACCTGGATTTCCAAGCAGATTGATGCTAATTAGTTGGCTGGTTGAAAATAAAATATATGAGACATAACTTTTAAAGTCCATAAAATGCAACTTTGCCTCAAGTGGAGGAGTTCAAGTATCTCGGGATCTTGTTCACGAGTGAGGGTAGGATGGAGCGTGAGATCGACAGGCGGATCGGGGCGGCGTCTGCAGTGATGCGGTCGCTCAACCGGTCCGTCGTGGTGAAGAGAGAGCTGAGCCAGAAGGCGAAGCTCTCGATTTACCGGTCGATCTACGTTCCAACCCTCACCTATGGTCATGAGCTTTGGAACGTAGATCGACCGGTAAATCG
>CABFOS010026625.1:0-14001 GCA_900660315.1 Diretmoides pauciradiatus
CGGGAGTTTATTGTATAAACTTATAGCAGCGGGCACAAAAGACCTCCTGTACCGGTCTTTACTACAGGGGAGCTGACGGAGCCTCTGACTAGTAAAGGTGAACAAAGAGGTGGACAGGAATAGTGTGGATAGAGGACCAGTGGTGTCTTTTCTATCTTGCTTTATTTTTATTTTGAACACTATTATTGCCTATTGTTCTTTTCTCTCTTCTTTTGTTTGAATACTATGGTGATTGTGAATAAAAGATAGATGAAGCTTAAATAACAGGGGTAGGACTCGAAAAGTTTCAAAACTTCATCCTACGCCCTTTTCCAACATTTTTTAGTTAATTGAGTTTTGTTTAATATGTTATTACTATTGTATTAGTTTGTTGCCTAAATATTTGTATTTTTTATTTATTTTATTATTATTTCTTATTCATTTTGGTTTTAATGTTCGAAATAAAAATCTATTAATCAATCAAGTGTGAGTGTGTGTGTGTGTGTGTGTGTGTGTGTGTGTGTAACTTTATATTCTATGGATTTTGCTGGCAAAGTAATCTAATTATGTTGCATAGAAGAAGTAGTCCAATACACCACATTATTGATTGAAATTACACAGGTAATCAATAATCTGTAAAAGATTATATTTTACATTACAACATTTTAACCTGACCAAAATCTAGGGAGCTGACAACAGACAGACAGGTGTTAAAAAAGAGCACCTGTGCTGCCTTGTTTCAGTGACAGGCCAGACATGGAGGCCCTCCCTCGCCCTCTCACTTTTGTATTTTAGAAAAGACTTCATCCTTTTGACTTTCAGCTTTCAAACTTGCATAATCTAAATGTTTTTTTCAAATTCACCAAAGTAGCGTGCAGTAAACGTAAACCTCTATTCAATCGTTTGTTGTGAAGATTTATTTTGAAAGGACCAGACCGGAAGTGCTATTCTTTCTTCGGGGAATTGAACAGTGGTAAATCCGTGCTCTAAACGTGCATTTACGCTGCCTATCAATGACAATGCTACGACGCAGTGTGTATGCCATGAAATTATGGATTACTTTCTTAAAACGTAGGGGAGCCGATTTCAAGCACATCCTCCAGATTAATCTGTGTTTACTGCTGTAGTCAGGATTGCTCATCTGTACCAGAGCTGGTTGAGATGGACCATAGAGCTTTCCAGATGGTCATGAAAACAACATTACATGTACTAGGCTACTTTTAATAAAGCTATGCACAATGCGATGGGCAGGGGTTGGTGACTGACTATCTTGTAAAGAAACAACAGGTAAGTTATGTCCATGCATTTTACAAGACTGCTTTTATTGATTTGTAATGCAGATGCCAAATATAGGCTACATGTATGTTTTAGACTTATCAATTGTATAGGCCTACAAATGTAGACAGAGGTAGCCTGCTATGGAGTTGTCTAGTACACACAAGATGTAAAGCTTCACCAGGGTGCATGCAGATCCTGAAAAAGTCGTATAATGTCTTAAATTATATCATCGAAACTTAAGGCCTTAGATGGTCTTGGATACATTTTTAAATATAGCATTTAAAGTCTTACATTCAGTTTTAGGGTTTAAAAAAAGTGTGGTTTCTTGTGCAGTCCATGTACAGTTTTCATTTTCCATTTTTTTTAAATGTGAAATTTAACTTATATTTCATTCTAACTGGTCTTAAAAAGTCTTAAATTTAAGTTGATGAAACTTGTAGACACCCTGTTCACAGTTAAGGGTAACTTAATATGCTTGCTATATGCTTTTGAATGCAATTTTAAGTCAGTGGATACCCTACTGGCGGTGGCCAGACTAAGGTAATCCAGTCTGTAGCTGTATCCAACACTGTAGTCGACTCCACTGTCATTTGGAGGGAACCTAGAATTGTTACAGTCAAGGCGTCTGCGTAGCCTCATCTGTACAGCTCAATCTGTGTGATCATAAACAAAATACAGTTACTAGATTATTGGAAATTATTTTGTTTATGTTTTCCTACAGCTTGCCTCGAACCCTCAAGAGAGACACTCACCTCTCCAGTACTACACTAATGGGGACCTAAGAACCACCGGCTTTCTCTACTCTAACTATAGAGCTCAGATAGCCTTCCTCTCATCATTCTTCTGCTGAGACAAAGTAGGAAATAAACACCAGGTGCCATGCGTGTGAGTTTTTGCCAGGGTCTGTTAACAGGAGCCATTATCCTCAATCTCCTCATTCTCTACTATGTGTCCCGGGCCCAGCAGCAGATGATGGAGAAGCGGAGAGACCTTGGCAGGGGCACCAGGAGGGCTGCCCTACCAGCCTCCAGTCTGGGGGGAGGCCTAGGGGGCCTTGTGGGGCCCGGTGGTGGGTTGGCTGGACCTGGAGTGGTTGAGGGGGTTGAGGGAAACAGTCGTGGACCCAGAGTGACTGTGCTGCTTCGCGAGTTTGAAAACTTTGAGAATTATGTCGGGGATGTGGCTCTTTCCTTCCTTCGCCAGAGGCCGGAGCTTCCCTTCCTGGCTGTGGCCGACACTTCTCCCTACCCTCCCCTGGCACTACCAGAGGGGGCGCGGCTTCTGGTGCTCTCCCCCAGTCCTGACCAGCCGCCCCAAGCTCACAGGCCAGAGTTTCATGTCCAGACAGAATTTGTGCTGCTGGTGCCCGACGGGGTGGAGCTGGAGCAGGGCCGGGCTGTCGAGAGGCTGATCAGAGAACTGGAAGGTGAGGGTGGGGGGCCTGTGAGGCTGGTGGCTGCACCGGTGCTGGCTCGATCTGCCATACAGTGTCTCCACTTGCGGGTCAGCTTGAGAGAGTGGACAGCCACATACTCGCCGGCAGCATCTGGGAGCAGTGGGAGCGTGTGTACAGCTTTACAAGGAGATGCAGTGGTCCTCATCCGCACCGAAGACCTGTTTAACCTCTCTGTCCCTCTGGGGCGGCCCCTCTTCCCTTCGCTCTTCATCCAGACCTCACTGAGAGGCTGGAAGGTCAAGCTGCTGGAGAGCCCCTGCTTCTCCGCTAGCCACCGGCCCCTCTTCAGCTCGGCTCACAACCAATGGAAGGCCGACACTCTGTTGAAGGAGGCTACGGGCAGGCTCATGAGGAGCTTTGGTATTAAGCGTCTTCTGCTGCCTGATGGGAAGGAACAGTGGCATGGCTGCAGTAAGGAGACGCCTCGTTGCTTTGGCACTGTGCGAGATGACACCCCAGACTATCTCTATCTGGAGCGCTGGACACCACCCTGCTGTCTGCGGGCACTCAGAGAGACCACCAAGTATGTCATCAATATCCTGGAGAGCTCTGGTGTGCGCTACTGGCTAGAGGGCGGGACTCTGCTGGGCGCTGCCCGTCATCGAGACATCATCCCATGGGATTATGATGTGGACCTGGGCATCTACCTGGAGGATATACCCAACTGCAATCACCTGAAGAACCTGGACTCGGGCTCTCTGGTGGATGCTAACGGCTACGTCTGGGAGCGGGCGGTGGAAGGGGACTTCTACAGAGTCCAGTACAGCGAGGCCAACCACCTTCATGTGGATTTGTGGCCATTCTATCCACGTAATGGCGTCATGACCAAAGACACATGGACAGAGCACAAACAAGATATGGAGTTCCCAGAGCACTTCCTGCAGCCGCTGGTGCCCATGCCCTTTGCAGGCATCACTGCCTATGGCCCCAACAACCACCGCGCCTTCCTGGAGCTCAAGTTTGGAGAGGGAGTGATCGAGAACCCTCAATACCCAAACCCTGCCAAGAAGAGGCTGGACAGGAGCAAGCTATGAGAGAGGATAAAGAAAGACTCACTGGCCTTTTTACGTTGTGGTGTTTTTGTTTACCAAACAATACACTAAATTTGGCATCGACTCCAAAATAATGAATGAATTTCCTCTGTGAAATGGACAAACCAAATAGAGTTGAGTCTACAACAACATCAACACAGACACCAATGCCATCACATACCTGGTAGCATTTATCTCTGTTTACAGAATGAATTTGGGGGTGAAGTGTAGCATTGTATTGTCTTGTTATAAAGTTTTGCTTGTAGGGGGCATGGCTGAAATTATAATCTAGTGTCATTAGAGTTATGAAAACTCTTGACAGGCTTCATCAGGTGGTGAAAAAGACCTAATATGTGTTTGTGTTATACAGTGTAAAGATTTAGATAGCTGTAAATCTAAATCATCTCAAATAAGCTGTCCATCTCATCAAAAGCTGCTGTGTACTGTACATTACCCTACGCAATATCAAAGGTATTGTACAAAAGTGATCGATGTTAAATGATTTATGAAGTGTGTGTGTCACATTGTTTTGCACTGACTGACCTTTTTTTGGATTTGCACAATTCATGTATGAATATTACTGTACATTGATGCCGTTTAGTACCTAGCACCTATAGTATAGTTGGTGTTTCACCAACCTATGGTTGATGAAATGAGGAATCTGTTGCTATCTGTTGGTAACCGGAGAGGATGACATGTTGCTCTATCAGGTCTTAGTATTCTATTAAAAAACATTATTAATGATCATTTCCTTTTTGTGTGAAAATCAACCCATTGCTCGATTATGTGTGAGGCATTACTACTGAGCATGTGTTCTGTATTGACTGAAATAGATTTCTGAACTCAGTGCATTATTAAAAGAAAACTTCTTAAAGGAGACATTAAACATAAAAGACTACACCAGCTCTTCTGGGAACCACTTATTTCCTAGTGTTATTACTTTAATGTGTATGATGTGTCGAGGTGTTACTCCATTTCATAAACTGGGAAAATAAAAGACTTGCAACAGTGCCATGTCTCTTTGATTTTAGACCCTACTGGGGATTCTTGGGAAGTGCATAGTGAATAGACATGCTACACAATATGCAATACTTCTTGGCCACAAGGTGGCATAAGGCACAAATAAATATTCAGTGGCTTTTGTAACTCCTAAACCACTGCACAATGTTGCGCATCTCTATTAATGCAACTGGGGGAGGTGAGTTATTCCTGGTAGTGGAACACTTTGACATTAGAAACAGGAATATGGCATCACAAGTTAACTTGTTTGTCATGTGCTGATCTTTTGAAGAAAGTTGAGTTCCCTTGTCCTCCCCAAACAGAAGTGGCTCCAAATAACTTGAACATCTCCCTTGCACCTGTTGAGGCTGTAGACACTTCCGCGAGGTGTGTACATTCCTACAATTCCCAATTGTATGAACACAATTGTTCACATATGACCTGGTAGCTTTCTGCGTCATTGAAATGCCATGTCTGGTTATTTTTGGATGGAAAAACCAATCAGGTGCTCAATAAAGATGCCTCCTGGCTTTCTGGCATGTTACCAAGAGCTTAAATAATAAATAAGGCCAGCAGCACTCAGTGCCCTTCCGGTGTTTTTAATAAATCTCACTGGAACATACACAGACACGTTTCGATCGAGGTCTTCTTCTGTGTGACCATGTTACCAAGAGCTGACTGGGTGTAATAATAAGTAGTAAATTTTGGGGTGCTCATTCATCCAGGACTCATTTATAGTTGTTAATTACTGTGCATGTGCAATGGTATGCACGTCCTACTCACAGCCTATATTCAATCATTCACTGCACTAAATAGGGATTAAGGAAAGTCAAAGATGATGCTGAAAGTTAAAAAAAAGGCTTTATTGTTTAAACCCCAAAAGAGTACATTCAGACTGTAACCGGAATAAGTTCCACGTACCACTATGACCAAGTCATTCAGGAACACCATGTACATACCCTCGACATAAACACCGTGCTCCAACCACGCAGACACGCAGTGAAAGATCTGAGACTCTTATGGAATGATAACCATCTTTGCAGCAGTACACGTGTATGCATGTGATGGTGCAAGAGTTGAAATTGCGTAATAAAAGCTGTTAGGAGGCAAGGATTACTTTCACCATCTAATGATAAAATGTACAAGATTGTAGAAATACTGCCTTCAAAAAGCAGCAACATGTAAAACTGAATATTTACTGTAACCTAATGAACAATTTTTTTATACATCTGTATTCTGTGTAAAAAGACTATGCCCTTGTCATTTGGTATACAGTAGCTTCGAATAATAATATAAATGACATGGGTAGAAGGGATGACATCAAATTAACAACTTCAATAGTTACTTGAATCTGTTTGCATTTAAAAATATTTCTCTGTAGGACACTCTTCTCATCACAGCTACAACTCACATTCTCCATACTTTACAAAACGCACACAGTATTCAAAAGAATAAAAAGCTATCACCGATCAATTATTACATGACACAGCTGGCAAAAACAAAAACAAATTCATGTATCAGATGCTGCTTTGGAGACACTAAACCAAGAAAACTGACCTCACTACACTCAGTGATGTCTGGGTATACGCCATATAAAGCCAGTAGCTAAACTCAAAAAAAAATGTTTAATTACAGAAATAAATATTAAGTACATCAAATTAATTAAAATAATTGCAGGCAAGAAAATAAAAAAATAATCTACAAGGAGCCTTATAGCTGATAACTAATATTTCATGTATGTGACCACCATAGCCAAACAGAAATATTCATATCTTAGGTTATGACATCCTTACCCTTTCACATCCAGGTCTTTTAGGTGTTTAGGCCTCAACAATGAAAATGTGTATATATATAACCACACTGTAGCAAGAAACAGTGTTCCTAACACATACACAATTTAGACACCTTACACTTTTTCCATAACAAATTCTCCTTCTCGTCACAGGCTGTGCTTTTAAACTCTTGTGCGTCCCTAAAATGCTTTGACCTACATACTGCAACAGCTTTGGGTAAATAGTGGGCTAAAACAATCATAGCCTCTCCCTGGAAATGACCCTCAATAGGTATCATCAGGAGCTTAACAATCTACTTTCAGTTTGCAGAGTCTGTTTGAGTTTTGGTCTCAGAAGGTTAAGGAGCAGTTGGAGCTCAGTCTTTCAGCAACAGTTAAACCTGAGGTTATGCAGCCCGCCACAGCACTGAGGTCCATTTGGAGAGGGCAGAACTGCTTGGAGGTCAACACACGCGCGCGCGCGTGCGTGTGTGTGTATGCGCATGAGTAGTGTTGAGTTTCATCTTGAGTCCATGATAAAAAGATCCTTCATTCATCTTTGGGACGTTGCTTAGGATGTAATTGCATTTGGTGTTTTGAATTGTATAAATATAGTCTTATGAATTCATGAGGTTCCCTCCATGATTAGGGTATATGTATAAGAGTAACAATGGCATGGTGGCATGGACACAATACAGAATAACAGACTGACAAAAGCCTTCAGGGGCTGGTAACTAAAAATCTGGGGGGGGGGGACGCTTGACACACTAAATGGCAATAAAGATGCTGAAATGATGATGCATACAATTTGGAGATCAATGACTCCAGACAAGAGCTCTAAAAAAAAAATAGTCCTTCAAAAAAAAAAAAAATCCTATGTGCACAATTGTAATCAACTACACTTAACTTTTATCTGTTCCCTCCCAGAAAAAGAGTCAAGATGACCTGTTTGAATGGTAGCCTGTCCACTCACTTTTCTCTAGGGTAGGATGGAGAGAGAGAGAGGGGGGGGACGCCAGGTTTCATTGTTTGAGTCATCGTTAATGATCTTGTTTACATGATGGATTCTTTTTCACTGGACTGGGCTGTGATGTCGCCTTCTGCATCGCCCTTCCCGCCTCGTCTCCCTATGAGCGGTGACTGTTCGGGTGCGGCCGGTTCCTGCTCCAGCTTGACCTCACTCAGCTCTGCCCCTTCCTCTAGTTTGGATGTACGGTCCACAAAGAACTGCAAGAGCCCAGCTCCGAAGGCATCACCCTCCACATTCAGCACAGTGCAGGTACGGTCACTAAGGAAAGACAGAGGGGATGACTTATCATTTGTTTTGATGTAATTTGGTACGGGACAAACTGCCCAACACAACAATCTAAGCATAGAAAATGGACAGAATTGGAGACATGCACGTGTCAGGGAGCATGGGAGTTTGGATTACATCATTTGCTTTATATTATTTGGATGTATTGGCACTGAAGCCAAACTTGGGTCCATATAAAATACAAAGGTTGTGTACTCACACAAGCCAGTCGACGGCCAGGATGAGAGAGATGTCATTGGTGGGAAGTCCTACAGCCTCCAGGATAATAGCAAGAGTGAGCACACCGCCGGCAGGTATACCCGCCGCTCCCACACTGGATGCTGTGGCTGTCACTCTAACAGAAGGGGAGGGACAAGGACACAGTTAGACGCCGACAGCCCAGATTCAGGAATACATAGTATCAAAAGGTAAAAGTTAATATATCACTGAAGAACCTGTATGCATTGTAGTATAAACATATTCAACCAGTTGATCACAATTGAATTAAATGTGTCCAATTTTAAGACTGAGGATGTAACAGAAGAAAAAATGTGTGGATACGTGTGCGGAGGAATAATCTATGGGACTTACAGGATGGTGACGACCTGGATGAAGTTGAGACTGATGTTGTTGAGCTGGGCGATGAAAACAGCCGCCACACACTGGAAGAGAGCAGCTCCATCCATGTTGACCGTAGCACCGATGGGCAGGATGAAGCGGCTGATGTGCTTGGACACGCCGTTGTTCTCCTCCACACACTTCATCATCAGGGGCAGGGTGGCAGAGCTACGGGTTGAAGAAACAAGGAATGAGTTCTGGGTATATGAAGCTGAATGACAGAAAAAAAATTGTGTGTTTGTATGGGCAGATATTTGAGCGTGTTTAAGGAAAGGAGAAATTGAGTATGAAAGCAAAGGAGAAATCAGTTTGTGAGAGAGACAGAAACATAAGCAGTCGTGTTTGTGCTACCTGGAGCAGGTTCCGAAGGCAGTTGCCAGGGCAGTGAATATCCCCCACAGGAAGGTATAGGGGTTCTTCCTAGTAATGAGGAAGTAGATGCCTGGCAACACTAGGAGCCCATGGATGGCATGTCCAATAACACAGCAGGCTATGTACTTCCCCAGGCTCGCAAACAGTGCAGCAACGTTCTCCATCTCAACAATTTTTCCAGCTACCAGGAACAGGATACCCACAGGGGCATACCTGTGGAAGAACAGAGAAAGATACCCACTGAACATCCTCACCACTTTTCACAACATTCTCCATACTATTCCTTATTCTAGACCTTCAAACTAAGAATATAGCAGCATGCAGGGATCCCTTACCACATGATCCAGGACACTAGAACCATGGTGGCCTCATTGAAAGAGTTGAAGAACTTGATAAGGATCTCTCCTTCCTCTCCCAGCTTCCTCAATGCCACACCAAACACAATGGCAAACACCACCAGACCCAGAATATTCATACCATCCTGGTCTGTGCCATAGGGCACCTGCACACATACAGACATGCAATCAAACACACACAATCAGAAACGCAGATGCACAACCAATCATCAATTCAGTGACACCTTATGTTATGGCTCTATTTTGTGTGTGCAATGTGATCTTCACTCTACTCACATCCATTGTAACACTGAATATTCCATTTGTGTCATTCTTGGTAACGTTAAGTTTTTTGTAGCTGGTTGCATACTACACCGGAAAGAAAGATAGCATGTTTAGTATACTCAATCAGTCTATATAAATATTTTACATTTCATGTCATAATCAAATAGAATTGTAGAATTGGGTGGGATACTGACTGATTGGAAGGCAGCAGACACCAGGTTGGAGGGAAAGATGTTTCTGTAAGGAGAAAGAAAAACATTCAATTTCTGCAGTCAACATGCACCAGATGCCTTTGAGTCCAAATGAAAAGGTACAGGTGAGATGAGAGGGTGGCAATCTAAATATTTGTGTACTGCAAAAAAAAAAAGATTACAAGTTTGTATATCAGGGTTTTGTTTTGTTCTTCTCTCTCTACATATATATATATAGAAGTGTGGTAGCGCTTTCCAGGTGCGGGTGAGGGATGGGTGGGGTTCTGCATGATTGGGAGTTAAACTATGTACTTTAAAAACTATACTTAGTAACACCAAAGTGCTGTGGTAGCACAAAATATGCAATTCACACATTGGCTTAGCCATTACAGTAAGAAAACTGACTAACTACTTTCTGCTATGTGAATGTGCAGCACACCATCCTCAACCATTGCACACTAAAAAGCATTACACACGAAAGTGCAACAGAGAGTAGCGTAGTGTTGGAGGGTGTAAATCAACTAGAAAATAACTGTCATGGTTATTACTACTACTACTTCTATTCTACTTTATCACCAGGAGTGTTTGACAGACAGCAGCTATGCCCTGTGAACAGCAGTGGTGGTTCACAGGGAGGGAACCATGAGGTTTATCATGTGGAAATAGCTGAGAGAATTTCACTTTTAATCCCCTTTTTGTTCTGTGCCCCTAATACTGCTGGCTTGGTTTACTACACGTAATAAATTGCTGTTCTGTTCATTGTTCACTAACGATTACACACAAGTCTGCATGCATGCGCACACACAAACACACAGGTTCATTGGTCTGAACCCCCCTCCCCTCCATGTCCTCAACCTTTCCATTTATTTCCACTACCTGATATCATGTGCCATGACAACTTGATGACTGGTACGACCATAAATTAAGACAATCACAGCTCTGGGGAGCATTCAGTCACAACATACCTCAACTTTTTCACTTTTTTTTTTAATAGAATACATTATACAGGTATTTTGATTTTTTTTTTTAAATAGCCCATTTTCACTCTAATCCCTTGTTATCTTAGATATTATATATAGTCATATATATGAAAAAGTGTCCCCCTTTGGAATGTAATAAACTATTTAAAGATGGGTTGAGCAATAGAATAATATAAAAGATAGAACAAAACATAGCTTCAAATATATAGAGTAGAATGACAAACTATAGATGTATATGGCATTCTCTGGTTACAAGTGACGGAATGTTAGGTGGGAGTGTCCTTACACTGGGCTGGTGCGTGTTTGGTGCACCACCCATTACACAGGTCTTACCGGATCTAGGAACATGCTTACGGTTAATGGAAAGCTGGATGTGACAGTAGTGCATGTATTTGCATAATTGGGTGTAGATCTGAACAGACCTAGGATACATTTCGTTTCATTCTTGTACACAGTTCAAGGTGCTTGACTGGATGGATTATGGACTGGAATTTACTCCCTTTCTGTTCTGTGCCAGCTAGTAGCCAGGTCACCTGCTATGAACTATGGGCACAATGGGATTGGGGATGGTGTTCTTAAGGATTAAGGGCTTGGCTGATGCAACAAACCTACTTTACATACTTTACTGCACCCACCAGTGTTCCTTTGTTGCCAAAGACTTGACATTGTCAAGGCACTTAACAATGATACACTGCTAAATTTAATCAATTTCTGATGTTTAAGGCATTTCAGGAATCAGGAATTTTGTGATTAAGTGTTGTAACCTATTTTTCTGATACACTTGTGTGTCTGAAACAATATAGCATGGCACTAATACTGTCAGTGTTATAGGTTCCATTCTCACAGGGGCCAGCTATGCTAAGAATGGATGCACTCATGGTACTATGAGACACTTAAGATAAAAGCATCTGCCAAATGTCACATGTTATGTTTAAGTCCTATTGATGATCCTAAGTCCTATTGAGGAATTATTTGTGCCAAGCAAACCAAGCAAACCTTAAAACATTTGGGAGTCTTCTTTGACCAACATATGAACTACGAATTGCATGTTAAGAAAGTAGTCCAATCCTGTTTCTTCCAACTAAGAAACATTGCAAAAATAAAATCCGTTTTATCTATTCAAGACTTGGAAAAAATCATTCATCTTTTTGTCTCCTCCCGTCCGGACTACTGCAATGCATTGTTCACCACCTTGACTCGCTTTTCTGTCTCGGCTGCAGTTGGTCCAAAACGCAGCCGCTAGACTTTTAACCAAGACTCCTCCCTAGGTCCAGCATCACACTAGTGTTGGCCTCTTCTCTGGCTACCCATTGATTGTAGAATCGAGTTTAAGATCTGCCTGATTACTTATAAAGCACTACACAGGCTGGCCCCGGCTTATATTTCAGAGCTATTGTGCCCCCTCGCCACAGAGAGACATCTGAGATCTCTCAGGTCTTCTGACCAAGGCCTTCTGTCCAGGCTGAGAACTAAAGGAGACTGAGCTTTCTTAGTGGTATACGCTCCCACCCCCTGGAACAGTCTTCCTCTAGACTTAAAAAACGCAGAGTCAGTGGCTTGTTTTAAGCAGCTTTTAAAAACTCACTTGTTTCACAAACATTTTGTTCTGTAATGTGTGTTTCTGCCCTATGTGCTTTTTAATGTTTTTATATATTCTATTCTTCTTTTTCTGTTTTTAATCTTCTTCTTTTTTGCCCTATGGGCTTTTTAATCTTTGCATATACTCATATCTTTACTCTTCTGTTTTTAACTTTGTTTCTTCTTTTTCTATGTTTCTGTTCTTAATCTGCATTTTACTTACTGCAACGGCTGTGGCCTCGAAAGGCGCTCTACAAATAAAGTTTACCATACCTTAGGCAATAAATACACATAACTAGCAACAACTGTTAGCAGATGCCTGTGGATGTACACAGAGTAGGGAAAACAAAGTGGGAAAACAAACAAAGGCAGGAGTGAAAAAGCTTCAACAAGGATGTATGGGAGTGGCTCTAATGGGAAGCTAGGTTAAAAAAACAAAACGTTGCTCCACATGTGCACAGTGACACTTTAACACATGAGCATATTTAATAATGGTTTGTTTTGTTCAAAATTAAAACATGTCCCACGTATACTGTGATACGTTAGTGTTTTGTTTAGTGTGTTTGTGTCTGGTGGTGTGTGTGATCCATCTTTCTGCTTTGATGAACAGCTCCGGCGTCACAGTCCCTCTTTGTCTTTGTTGTCAAAACTAACCAGGACACCGACCGAGAAGGCTCGCTATAATGAGACACACGAGTAATGCACGCTGCCCTGTCATGTGTGTATGGGTGGGCGTGGAGACACGAGTCCTGCACACGAGGAATATTTCTGTCCTCATTAGTTTTACAGGAGCCTGCAGATGAATCTGGCCAAAGATGGGGGGTGAGATCATGAGATCCACAACTTCAAACTACAACACTAAACAGAGCCACCTTAAGGCATTCCTAAAATAGAGTCTAAAATTAAACCTGAAACCTATACACAAATAAGTTTTGCCCTGTTACCTCTGCATGTCTCATCTGGTTTTGAGCAGTATGAAGTGTATTTAGGAGGCATTGCCAAAATTGGGTCATGTTACCTTAGGAAAATTATGACTTTAAACCACACAATTCTGCAATTCATGGATAATAATCCTAAGTACTCCAAAGAATGTTCAATCTAACCAAACAAAATTGTGGAGGCAAGCACAGCAGGGTCGCATGGAAATAGAAACTGCCTGTGGCGAACAAAAGTAAAGTTATGTTGTTCTCAACAAACATTCCTAAAAGAACGGGTGTGTTGCCGGTAACACACCTGTTACCGGCAACACACCTGACCCAAATAGAAATAGAAGTAAACCCTTGCTTGTCCAGGTGGGTTAAACACTAAATAAGATGAGTATGAATGGTGTGGCGTAAACCAGAGACTCAGTACACTAAAAGAAGCTGACGCTACTAAATCTACTCCACTTTCTTATCATACTGAGGGAAAACATCCTAGGCTCCTTCAGCTCAGACCTGCAGGACAGGTTTACATTCCCCCCGTGTGTCGCAAATGATTCAATACTGTTTAACTCCTATTAAACAAATCTAATCTAACAGCTTTGTTATTGTGAGGCAGTGGCTGTTTGGGCTACAATGAGGATGCGAGAGAGAAATAGGCCAGTTAGGGTTAGTCAGTTTCAAGTAACTAAGCAACAATAACCTAGTGCCACTCTGAACACCTGTGCCTAATGAATAAACTATCACCTCAAAACGTAGGAGTAACAGATGTAAGGCTGCACGCCCACTGAAACCTGTGTAAAATAATGTCAGACCAAATGTACCAGACATACATAACATCTGTTCATCAGTTAGAGAAACTACACCCCTCAACACTACTTTCCAATGTCGTTTTAAGCAAAAAGTGGGGACAG
>CABFOS010026626.1:0-12002 GCA_900660315.1 Diretmoides pauciradiatus
AAGGTTTTTGAATTTTGATATCAAGTTTCCCATTTTTGATATCAAGTTTCCGAATTTTGATATCAAATTTCCCAATTTTGATATCAAGTTTCCGAATTTTGATATCAATTTTGATATCAAAATTCAACTGACCAATCCTGCTGTGTAAATTTGGCGGGAAGTTTTGGCCAAAGCTCATTGGTTCTGAATTTTGATATCAAAATTGGGAATTTTGATATCAAAATTCAACTGACCAATCCTGCTGTATTAATTGTTTTGGTTAAATGTTAAAACGGCTTTCCATAGCCACGATGCCTCGCGATTTCCCCCTGAACACGGCCCTTAAGGCTAATAAAAAATAAAAATAGGTTTAAAAACATATTAAAACGTGAACTGATGAGGATGACCATGTGACAAAGTTGAGTTGGATGTTGTAGTTACTGTACACCAGTGTGGTTGTAAATCTGAAAGCTTTAACTGGACATTGAATTAAGTGTCATGTCTTTATTTTGATTTCCTTTATGCTTTTTAATCATTATTTAATTTAATTTATTTATTGTCTTAAATTTGTTTTAATTGTACTAATCAAACGTCTGTATTAGTATTTTTGTATTATTTTTCTTTTGAGGACCCCAAGAAGCCGTCATTAACTTGGCAGCTCATTGGGATCCTAATAAAACAATAACAAACACTAACAATCTAGGTTATAGGATGTCAGTGATAAACACTGGTTAAACGGGATGCATATACTCTGTGTTTTTGAATGTCCCACGCTGTGGATGACGCAGGTGAGGTGTAGCTGTACAGTATTCATGCCTGACAGCTGCAGTCTGTGGAGCGGAGCGCATCATCAGCTCCGGTACGTCGGATGGAAACCGAAACCCGTGGGATGATGCTGATGCTGCTGATGCTGCTGATGCTGCTGTCACTGTAGGAGAAACGCAGCCCATCTTTGCCCCGTGTCAGTTACTCCTGGCGGTGGATGACTGTCATCCCGATGGGTTGTGGAGGGAGTCGGGCGGACGCGATTATCGAGCCGAGGTATCATGAAAGCTGGACCCGAGAGACGGAGTCGACGTGGCTCACGAACACCGACGTAGAGACGCCTCTCCCCGGGACAAACAGTAAGAGCCGCCGCCGTCTTGCTTTTTTTTTGGTTAAATGTCGTTTTTGACTGAACAATGCAGAATTGACAGATCCACCCTGATGGAAGAATGTAAACAAAAGGCCGACTGTACATTGCAAGTGCAGTTTCTTCTTTTTTACCTGGGGTGGGGTGGTGGGGGGATGAATTATTGAAAATATGGAGCACACAGCTGTCAACTGAAGAGATGTAATCAAAACCCTCACACCCCACTGATCCTGTAGCCTATCACTCCTGTGTGAGTGACCTAAAGCTTTGCACCATCTCTATTGATCGGACTCCAGCTTTTGCCTGAAGCCATGTGAAGAATCCGGTTGTGTGAAGCGATGAACCTGAATGTTTCTCCTGGTGTTTCTCACTATCAGGTAAAGGTCTGGAGAGCAGCCTGAAGGAGAAGAGGATGGTGAACACAGGGACCCAGTGTGGGAAACAGGCCCTCTCCACCACTGGGTCCAACCACCAGAGAAGACCCAGACGCCCCCTCAATGATGTAGGTCTGACTGTCAGTGGCCTATGCATATACCTTAGCAGACATGAGTGAGTCCCCTATAGTGCATTCATTCATTCATTCATTCATTCATTCATTCATTCATTCATTCATTCATTCATTCATTCATTCATCTCTGACTGCTCTGTAAGATACCCGACCCGAAAAAGTCTTCAAATGTCTCAGATCACAGGAGCTAAACCCAAACCCTTAAAAGGTCTTGAAGACAGTTAAATAATAAATCATTTCAAGTCTTAAATTCAGTACTAGAGGTGTTAAAAATGTTGGGCTTTCTTGGTACATTGTTTTTCTGGGGAGACATCAGGCCAGTCATGCACGCCTTTATTCTAAGATAAGAAAAAAAAACTTTATTGATCAATTCTGATTGATCTACAATTGTTTTTTGGAAAATGTTTCTGCAGAGTAACAACCTGAAAATCAATTTCAGTGGAATTCCGCTTACACAAGAAATCAACTTTTCATTGACTCGGAAACAAACTTTATTTATTTAACCTTTCACTTATGAACAATGTTTCAGTGACTCAGGTGCCCATCTTCGGCCACGCGCTCTCTATCCGGCGTGGTGACATTTAAATGATATGACATTCAGAATCGTACGTCTTTTCACAGCAAACCACCCGTGACTCCAAAAGGAGAGCATCAAAGGAGACCAACGCTTTGTCTAAGGATGCACAGCCTGTCACCGTCAGCAGCAGCGGTGGCGATGCTGAACCTGGGAAAGGGGGTGATGGAAGATGAAGAAAAGTAGAGGATGTCCAGTGCAGTGCAGTTCACTAGAAGATGGGATGATGGTTTACGTGTGAAGGATGTGTGCTTGTGGCTTTGTAAGATCTTGGCTGTCTTTCTCAGTGATTTCTAACATAAGCACCTGCATATGTCTCTATCCAAAGATCTTGGGATGCTGCATCTTTGTTGTACTATTGCAAATGCATGTGTGAAATAGAGAGTGGCTCACAAACAGCGCTCACACACTCTCCACCATGCTTTTCTCCCGTGCTTATGGTGCCAGTCAGGAAGTGTCTATTATGTTCAGTGAACCACAAGGAACAGAATCCTATGATAATCTCAATCTGCATATCATATGTTTTCTTTGTGGGGCCTTCCTCAAGAATTTGCTTGAGTTCTGTACGCAAGATATATGCCTTTTCTTTTGATCGAGTGAGTGAGAAGAGTGAGAAGTCAATGGTGACGCTGTTTGACCTTAGTAAATGCTGTAAATAGTTTACATTGAGATGAACCTGAAGTGCTGTTCAGAAATCAAGGTTTAGAGGTTTGAAGCTTGAAGGCCCAGGATGTATTTTTACATGTGGCTTTGCAAGGGCAACAAAACAAACACACCCGCATGTGCCTATACCTCATCTAGTTTTGAAGTGCTCCTTTGTTGAGTTTCTTAACTGGTCAGTAAGTGTTGTAGAGTTTGCTTACATGTTATTTTATATTATATATTGTCCTAAAGTGTTGTAATAATGTCATATTTTTGCTTATATAGATTTGCATGTAATGTATAAATCTGTCTCTCAAGATGAAGTGGAAGCTTTCCAGGCCCAGTATGGATGACAACTGATCATTGCCCAAACATCTTGAGAAGAAGTTGATTAAAGTAGAATATTTTGCCCATACAGTGTACATGAACATACACAAATGTAAATTTTTCAGGAAATCCTATTCAGGATGGGTAGCCAGGGTACTAGGATGGTTGAATCAGGTGTGTGTTTTTGTCCAGCAGGTGGGGTTCTTGAGCAGCACGAGTAAAGACCTCGAGGGCAGAGTATTGCTATTGATTGCCAATTAAACGGAGCTCGTCTTTGGTGGAGACTAATCTATTTGATCACATATTTTAAGTCATTTGAAAGCCTGACTTTTAAAATGCCCAGCTCACGGTAACGGGTTACCGCTTACCAGGGAAGGGGGGGATTGTTTTTATGATTCCATGAGATGATACCTGTGAAATGTGTACAGGCCTCTTTTATAATAGAAAACAAATGGCTGTCAATTCATGTGCGCAGCCGTTTTCTTTAGATAGGCTATAGCAGATGTCAATAAAGCCAATATCTTACCTATGTCATTTGAATTTCCTTGTGTATTTTTTTCTATACCATATATTCTTATAGACTTGCGTGATAAAGACGTTTAGTGATACAATGCTCACACTTTCCTTTAGGTAGATAATTTATAACCAATCATGTAAATCAGTGTGAATTTGTGGTATATATGAATTATATATATTGTATATACCGGAAAGAGTTTATGGATGGTAAGAAAGGGGCAGGATTTAATATAAGTGCAAACTTCTTCCTGCTCCCTTTCGGACATGTAATATTGATTGATTTTATTAATGGATCGTGCACACAATTAATCCAAGGGGTAACATGTAAAGTGAGAACACTTTTCCAGCATTCACTTGATGATGTTCAGGTGAGTTATTTTTGCTCATTGTTTTTTTTTCTGATTTTTTTCTACCGTTCTACTTTCATTTACTTTTGTTATGTTTTTTTCTCCCTTTGATTTTTACATATTCGAAATAAAAAAATATATCATATCATTGTATAATCAATTATACAATTAATTACAGCTTCAGAAAGACATACATCATAATTATTATAATTAGTAGTAGCATTATTAGTATTGGTATTAGTATTATGTGAATAGTGCACCAGTTTCCTCCATAAACATAATTTGATTTCAGCAAGTCCATGAATTAACTGAACATTTCCCCAATATTCTGCTGATAAACCGGCGGACGCTAGGACCGCGCTGAGACGGCGGTATGTCGGTCGGTCGGTTCATAACGAACCTCTGCTGAGCGGTGATCACTGATAGAAAACAGCTGATGGAAGCCGTCGGTTTAACGGCTGCTGCTCCTGCGTAACTGGGCGAGTTTGAAATATTTGGTGATTTTCTTTTCCTTCTCCTCCTTCCCTGCTTTTGTTTACACTTTTGTTATGGTTATGACGTGAGAATGGCCAAGCGACCAGGAACCGACGACGAGATGTTGGTTTCTCCGACTCCTCTGCGGGATTTCTCCGTGGATTTGAACGCCGCGGACGTTAACATGGACTGCAGCGATGGAGTGGAGGAGCTTTCCCTGGAGGAGATCCTCGCCCTGTACAGCCAACCGATCAACGAGGAGCAGGCGTGGGCTGTCTGCTACCAGTGCTGCAGGACTCTGGCTCGGACACACCGGGGGAGACTCTCCAAGTCTGCCGGTGCTTCAGCTGTGGACCACGCGAGGAGGATTGAAGGACCCGGGGACGTCAGAATCCGGAGAGACGGGACTGTCAAACTGCACTATCAAGACGCCACAGGTAAATGAAACCCGAGTGTGAATGGACTCAACGTGTCTGTGTCGTGGTGGGAAACCATTACCCACGCAGCTGAACGACGTGTTGTTTACCTGACAACACGCAGCTTTCCTCCTCCTCCTCATCACAGGCCAGACGAGCTGAGCATCAGAGGCCATGTTGTCTCTGTCTGACTCCAGACATGTGCTGAATGTGTTTACAGATGATGCAGTTATTAATTAATAACTGCTCACACATACCGCAGTGCTGCTGCTAATCAAAATGACACGTGACATATATTGCCAATTTTAAATAACCAGTTATTAAAATAGTGTAGTTTATTCTCTGACTTTTGCATTGTAAATATGTTTATATCGCTGCTGTATTCAGATAGTTTGAGGTATGTTTGAAGTCCTACACAGCAGGTCAGTTAGCCACTGTAAACAATGCACCATGTGATTGATTCAAACTGCACAGCACCTTGCCTCCAGAACAAAAGAACATCGCTGTTGTGCCAACATCAAGGTTACAGTGAAACACATGCACAACCCCCGCAGCTGATTCACACAATGCTGCAACCTTTCACATAATTTCTGAAAAAAATCTGGGTAACATTTCGTGTGAAAAGGGCCACTGCTGCAAGGCACGTTGTAAATTTTGTTTTTGAAATAAATGTTCCCTCCTTCATAGGCTGATTTCAGATCAGGTACTCAGCATGCATCTAATGGGACATTTTAAACAAAGGAACTAGGTTCTAGTCTAACATATTTGAATGTAAAGTTGTTTTTGTATAAATGGACAGGTTAATGATTATGATTAATGCATGCCTTTTGACAGCCTTGCATATGGATCCACATACAGTAAATGGACCATTGCTATCTCTATTCAAAGTGGCCTCCTAGCAAGACTCGGCCAATTCACCTGGGTGTTACTGAGATGGACTGAATGTCCCAAGGTTGTATACCCTGTCACTTTAGACTGCCTCACATGAGACTGGAATACCATTAATATCTGAGTGATAATGTGGGCAGATGAAGAGGAGGTGAGGATGTCAATAATAAACTCAGGCGCTGGGGTTGATTTATATCCTAGCTCTCCTGGGAACTTAACAGCTACCTTCCTTTTAATTTTCACCTCCCTGTTACTTCCTTGCCTCTTCTTCTCCTGAACTAACCTTTCAGTCCAGTTCTCCATCTCAGTAAGTTTAGGCACCCAGTAATACGTTTGTTTTATATGGAAAATAAACCTCCCGTAAATTTGTTCCAAAACAGTATACTGAATAATTATGTATCTGGATCATGCTTATTTTTTTGTATAGCAGCAAACATCACAAGCACTTGAACAGGAGTTGTCAGTGCTGAGCATCTTTGAAATAGAACAAGTGTGATGATGACTGTAAATGCACAGAGTTTAGAGGTCTGACAGCAGATGAGTTTGGACATTAGGAGACTTCTTTGCTGCTCGTCTGGCCAGTGGCCGAGGTATTTTGGGAAGCTCGGTTGTGTCCTGATTCTCATTAGGCTGATGAGAAAGATGTGAGGCCTATTAAGCAGAGCAGCAGCCACTCAGTAGCTGAGAGGCTACTTCACTACCTAGCAGAAAGTCGATGCTTATGCAACCTGTGGCTGGCTAGTGAGTCAGTGCCAAGGGCAGGCCAGCACCCAGACAGCCACTTCTTAACCCTATGACCTATTTGGCCACCCTTGTACAAGGATGTGGTTTACTCATATTTATTGCTGCAAAGGAAATCAGACTAATAAGCAGCACAGAATCTGAGTCAAGTGTCTTTTTGCACTTCTCTGATGCACACATCTCCTGCTGCACTGACATAAATTCACATGGCAAATGGGGGGTGAGGGGGTGTTCACTCCCACTCCCACTCCACAGCGCCTTGAAAAGGGCCAAGAATAGAAGATTTGTTTACCCAGTAAAGAATAAAGATTCATTCATGGATGATTTCAGATATAGATGATTTCTGCTTGTTGCGGTACAAGAATTGTATTTGGGCAGTATTTATGGTTAAATGTCATTAACTATCGAGACCTAAAGTAGGTCTATTTGAAGCATTGTCTTCTAGATTTGTTTTCAAATTGAGGCCAGTGTTGGGTAAAAGAAATTGTTGCAAATCTAATAAGGTGGAAAACATTACACCAAACTGTGTCCTCCTCTCTGTAAAATCCTTTTACCAGGATGGAGGTTGATGTTTCCCTTGAACAGGATAGTCAGGGGTGACACTGTGATTTACTTACCCTGTAGGAGAGACTGACGCCCTGGCCAAACCACCTCTCCTTGGCTGAGGCAAACAGAGGCCCTAGTGTTCCCAAGATGAGCATTGGTGTTTGTTTTTCCTTCCACTAGCTACAAATCTCAATGACCTGCACAGAACTGAGCCACATATTTTTAGTGGTGGTACCCTGAAGCTCTGAGTAGGAATATTTATAGTATGTCATTGATAAAATGCAGCTTCAATTGCCTAACAGGTGTGGGAGCATGTTATTGGAAATTGAGAGATTTTTGAATTATAACATATTTTTACTTATAACATACGAATTACTTCCTCAATTGATGGCATTGAAACTGAAAAGACACTTCATATAATAATAGCCTTCAGAGAGACATCTGGCCATGTTTCATTTGTGTAAGATGGCCTCATATTATCCTCTGGACTGGCTTGGACTGGTCTGCTTATCTATCGTTCTGTCTGTACTTTCACCCCTGATGTCACTGTTATCTTGAGCAAGCGGAGAAGTCCATTCATGTCATTTTGCTGTCTTAATATCATAAATTAATATATGCACAGGCACAACGCTCTAGCGGTAGCCATCATGTAATCGCGTATCCTATGTTCAAATCACTATCTGCTGGAGCTTTCACATGTTGAAATAAAATGGCATATGTAGTGAATTTCAATGGTCTGATATTGGAAAGGGGAAGTCAGTTTTTTCCATCCATTTAGATTATTGTAATTTCATTTTTTAGAACTGTTATAGATTTATAGTAAAAATCAATGGGCCACATTCATTTGCAGTGACATGATTTATGAATAGGCCAAGCTCAAGGTCTAGGGATCAGTTTCTTTATTTTGACCTTTCATTTAGGGAGGGGTTCCCATGGAAACAGAAAATTAGATGGCTGTATCTCTGTATGAATGAACAGTTTCAACGCCAGGGTTTGACCCTGCAATTTTCCTCAGGCTGTCATTGAAGATGAAAACATGCTCATTTATCCACAGAACATGCAGCCTCCTCAAAAGAACTATAATAATTATTGTCTTCGCTGGTAGTGTCAGTTAATGCCCACTCACGCTCCTTCCCTTTTAATCAAAATGGAATAAAAGGAGGAAAATGGAGCAATTGAAAATTGTTCCAACGCTGCCCTCTGCTACTGTCTGGCTCCCTTCGCCCACCCCTCCTCTCTCCCGAGATATGAAGTTTAATATTTAATGCTTGCTAACGCTGCGGTAGTTTACCCCTGAGTGTGTGTGTGTGTTTTCTGTCTATGAATCTATTTGTGTAAAGCTGTGCTGCATAGCATGCTAATGAATTATTCACAGGGTGTGCTGGCTTTGATTGTGTCTTACTAATAACAAATGTATGATAAATACTGCTACAAATACTGTCTATGGCATACTCATGATGTGTGCATAACACTCCTCTCTGTTTTATTCCAGATAAATACAGATCGGCCCACACGTCATTAGAGGTGAGTTGACCATCCCATCACGGGACTGCTTGTCTCTCTAGTCATTCCAGGTTCACAGTTTTATTAAAATGATTTGTGCTATCTCATGGGCACTAGTAGAACTGATATTTTAAGTCAGGTTTATTTATATTGCCAGTTATCACGGTTACATCTCAAAGGGCTTCACAATGCCCACATTATGAAACAATAAATGACTGCTCGCAACTACCCCCAACCTTAGACCCTCACTGAAAACGAGGAAAAGCTCCCAGGAAAACATTAAGTGAAAGAAACCTGAAGAGGGGTTGGTCAGAGAGGGATCCCCCTACCAGGACGGTCAGGTGTGCAAGGGATGCCGAGAGTGGGCAAGCAAATGGAATGGAAACTATACATCGTCCTAGAGTGGGGGACCAGCCTGAAACAGATAAGGAGACACACCCATACAGACACAGACTAATTCACGTACTGTCACTCACACAGACGTGACCAGCATACAGTAAGTGGACAGGAGCGCACAGACCAGGAGAACAGGCCATGTCAGCAAAATGCCCGTTGTCAGGAACCCGAGCTAGTGCAAGTTAACTGGTCTAACCGTACTCTGAAGAAGAGACAGACACTCTCTGAATGTGCAACCGCAGCGCTACAATTGGCCAAATGATAGAGAGAATAAAAAAGTTTTAACCTCAATTTAAAGATATCAATAGAGCTTGTCTCTCTGATTGCAGTAGGTAGACTGTTCCAGAGACAGAGTGAAGACAAACGGCTCTGTTACCTGCAGTTGTTTTTTTAGCCGGCGTCCTGTGATCGGGGCTTCGCGCTGGCTTATACGGTGTGACAAGATCTGTTAAATAGGTCTGTGCCAGCCTATTAAATATCTTATAGATTAGTAGACGTGCCTTTTGAAGTCTCATGGCATGGAGCCAGAAGTGGTATATTTAGCCAGGATCTAGCAGGTTTGTTCCCCACGTGAGAGAACAGATATCATGTTAATGTTTTAGTCTACTTTTTATTTTATTTTTACTTTAATGTGGTAACTAAATTATCTGCGGTTTTTCCTCTGTATAGCTGAAATGCATGTTTTCTGCACTTAATGCACAAGAATTGTTGTTTTTTTATCACAGAGAAAAAAAGTGAAGTAGGTGAAGATGTCACCTACCATTGGCAAGCATTTACACCATAAAAGGGTTGGTGCGGCAACTCCATTGCAATAGTATTTGGCTTTGAGAGAAGTATTTCTTAAATACTCCCTACTATTCAGTCATATTAGCCATTATTACATATGAGAAGTGATTTCTGGCATTTAAGGCCCATTGTCTCACTGCCAGAAACTGGTGGAAATGTACCAATACACGATGTCCCCACATCAGTAGAGTTGAAATCTGCTTGTAAATATGGCGTTGCTCAGCAGGCACAGATGGATCCGAGGCAGGGCATGTGCATACTGTACATCCTTCACCAGTGTGCACACATACACACTTTGTCTTAACAGTACAGAACATGATCACAGGATTCAGCACCTTGTTACAAAATTAATCTGCACAAAATGCACTTTCACTAGTAACACACAATGTTAACATGGCATCCCTGAGATTAGCCCTGGCTCGCCATGTGTAATATGAGTAGGAGTGTGTTCTGTATAAATTCCTCTCTACATTTTGTTCTCCTAATTGTCTGCGCTTCACTCTCATGCTGAAGAGCACTTAAACAAGAACACATTTCAGTTCTTGTCCTCTTTCGATTGCTGAATGCGTTATCATTTCTTCTTCTTATTATATACTCAAATATAGCCAACATCAAAACCAATGTGTAGACCTGTGGCCGGTGCCTGTTCAGCCTATAGCAGGGTACTGTTTAGACCAGTTTCTCACAAAGGTTCACTATGTGTACATACACTAATTACACAGAGAGTGCTCCGTCAACTCTGAAGAGTCTGGTAGTGTTTACACCGATCATCCCTCCTTCTGTTAGTGTTTACACCGATCATCCCTCCTTCTGTTAGTCTTGTAGATCATATGATCATGGGCGTGTCTGCGTGGTTTGCATGACTGAATTGGAATTTAGAATTTCTCTACGTCAGTTGACATGCATAGCCAGATATCCAAGACTGCTGTGGCTAGACAAAGTAGAGTCGTCTTGGTAGCTGAAGCCCAGATATAATCTGTCATTTCTGTGTGAGTTTCTGTGACAGCCAGTGGCGTGTTTGTTCCAAAAGGGTTTTGTTTATTGTCCTGTTTGATTTGTTGGCTCCTGAGTGTCATTTGATGTTTTTTATGCTACAAAATAAAGTGTCTTTTTAGGTTGTCAAATGTAATCTTTAACTGGAACTGTGAATTTGACCTGTGGCTTCCCAGTGGCCCAACTGCATTCAAATCAGCTGAACGGATTAATTCGGTACACACACAGTCATCATCATCACACATGCACAGTAGTCCACTTTCTAATTGATTATACTGTACGCAACAATCTATCTCACACTTGGTCACACTTTGGCCCTAGTCCTATAGCACCGTTTTTTTTGGCTGAGTGTCTGTCCCGATCTGTGGTGTGCGGGAGTCAGGCAACTAGCCTGCCAGCTAATGTTTCCATGTTTCTCTCTCATAACCTCCTCTGGTTCTACGCACTTGAGCCTTTTGGAGCCCATCACCAGCTTGTGTTGAGTTGACCCACATTCTCTCTGACTCCCAGCTTAGTGACAGCACTCCATGAAGCCTGTCTTCAACTAGCAATAGGGAAATATTCTGTGCTACTTGCGTTAAGGCTGTCTATGACTTTGAGTCACTTTCATGGTGCCATATTGCTGTCGTTCAGCTATTGGCAGTTCAGTGGGTATTTCCTACAGGATAATTTGTTGGATCTGTGTGAGACCTGCACCTCCTGCTGTGGGAAGTGAACAGACATACAGGCTTAACCCAGTTAGTCTCCATCTGAGGATTAAGGTGAGATTAGTTGTAGTATCCTATTAGGTATCCCGCCAGGTCTTTGTGGCTCAAAATTTTGGGGCAGAACAATTAGTTTGCATGCATCACACACTATGAAAACCCTAGGATTTGGAAACAAATGGGTTTCATACTAGCACTTAAAACGTTAAACACATTAACTGAAGAGGAGTAGAGGTTACTCCTCTACCAATCTCGGAACCCAGGATTGACGGCCACTAGTTTCGGGTTATGTGGTCCAACCAGCGGATCCGAAGAACGACTTCCTCTTCCGGCCGCCGATCATTTAGTTATTAGCGTTTATGGTCATTTTTATATCAAATTTTTGCCATATCCTGTCGACAAGCAAGCTAACACATCGCGTTTGTCAAGCAAATACCTTAAACAAAGCAATCAGACTGTAAAACGGCCGGCGGATGCCCGGTCCCCGGAAGAGGAAGTCGCTATCCGCGGATCCTTTTACAGTCCAATTG